>JAJHIY020000961.1:2207500-2250000 GCA_022114975.2 Lampris megalopsis
CGGTCACCTCCGTGGGTCCCCCGCTATAAATTCTGCCGCCCGCCTTAATCGCACACTTTTTGTGCAATGCATGCGAGAGGTAAGCGAAACTTTTTTCTGTAAGTTGTTTGCCGGTTTAAACTGACTGTGTAGCGTGCTGACGTATTTGTTAGGGTTTGCACCCGACCCCAAGAGCACAAACACAGAAGGCACAATATAGCGGGACCAACAGGCTAATTTATTGAAGAGAAAACTCAGGAAGTCCACTTTCACCAGGAAACGCGAAGTCCACCTTTAAGCCGGGAACCGTGGAGTCGCCCTTTAATCCGGGAACAGTGGAGTCGGCCCTTAATCCAGGCAGGAGGGGGGTAAACAGGAGGATACCAAAGGAGAACGGAAAAATCACAGCAACGCTGGAGTGAAGAAATCCTCTTCGTAAACGGAAAGCAGCGCACAGGGGAAGGGGAGCAACGAGGAAGGTCCAACAGAGAAATCTCCAGGGAAGATCCAGGTAAGTAAACAAACTTCGATGAGCAGGACAAGCACAAGTACTCTCCCAGGGAACGGCACGAACTGGCAACAAGCTGAGAGTGACACAGCCAGATATAGGGAGGTGATTGCCAACAGGTGAGTGGAGGGGTAACGAGGAAACAGGCATCAGGTGGAGTTGGCAGAGCTCCGGGCACGCCCACACTGCAGAGCGGGTGTGGAGCGGGGAGACGCCGAGCCTTGGCCAAGGTTACACTGCAGAGCGGGTGTGGAGCGGCGAGACGTAACAGTACCCCCCCCCTCTACGGGAGCCACCTGGCGACTGACCTGGCGCCCCCGGGTGGGCACGGTAGAAGTCGGCGAGGAGAGAGGGATCCATAATGAGCTTCCGCGAAATCCAACTGCGCTCCTCAGGTCCATAACCTGCCCAGTCCGCGAGATACTGGAACCCGCGGCCGCAGCGCCGGACTTTAAGCAGCCGGCGGACCCTCCATTGAGGATGACCATCTACAAATTCCGGAGGCGGAGGCTCAGGAACCGGGGGCATAAGAGGACTGCTGGAGACGGGCTTAACTCGAGAGACGTGGAAGACAGGATGAATGTGCATGGAGGAAGGCAGCTTCAGCCGAACAGCTGCCGGGCTCAGGACTTTCTGGACTTCAAAAGGACCAATGAAGCGGGGCGAGAGTTTCTTGTCGGTTGTCTGGAGGGGAACGTCCTTCGTGGACAGCCAGACCCTCTGTCCCTTCTTGTACTCCGGCGCAGGGGTACGTCGCCGGTCAGCCCCTCTGCGAGCGCGCTCCCCAGCCTTGAGCAGTGCTGTCCGGGTGGTCCTCCAGACACGCTGACAGCGTCGCAAGTGGAGCTGTACGGAGGGAACGGCCACTTCATCCTGCTGTGGGTCGAACAGGGGAGGTTGATACCCCAGGGATGCCTCGAATGGAGAAAGTCCAGATGCAGAGCTGACCAGGGAATTGGTGGCGTACTCTACCCACGGTAGGTAGTCACTCCAGGTGGAGGGCTTGCTGTTACATACACAACGCAACGCTGTCTCCATGCTCTGGTTTGCCCTCTCGGTCTGACCATTTGTTTGGGGGTGGTAGCCCGAAGACAGACTTACTGTGGCTCCGATGCCTTTACAAAATGCACGCCACACTTGTGAGGTGAACTGAGGACCTCTATCGGAGACTACATCTGATGGCAGGCCATGAAGCCGGAAGACATGTTGCATCAAGAGGTCCGCGGTCTCAGCAGCCGAAGGAAGTTTGGGAAGGGCTATCAGATGGACGCCCTTGCTGAAACGGTCTATGACGGTGAGAACCACAGTGTTTCCCCGAGAAGGTGGTAGTCCGGAAACGAAATCCAAAGCCACGTGAGACCAGGGGCGGCTAGGAATAGGGAGTGGCTGCAACAGACCAGATGGCGCCTGGTGAGAGGCCTTGCTGCGGGCGCAAACAGTGCAGGCCGCTACAAAGCTCTTGACATCCTCCCGTATAGTTGGCCACCAGAAGCGCCGAGCGATGAACGACTGGGTACGACTAACTCCTGGGTGACAGGAGAAACGACTGCTATGACCCCACTGAAGAACTCGAGACCGAACAGCATCTGGGACGAAGAGGCGACGGGGTGGCACGTTACTCGGAGCGGGTTGAGCACGTTGGGCAGTGCGAACAGCCGACTCAAGACCAAAAGTGACCACACCGACCACTCTAGCCGCAGGGAGGATGGGTTCAGGCTCTTCAAACGCGCCTTCCTTCGGGTGTAGCCGAGACAGGATGTCAGCCTTTACGTTGCGTGTCCCAGGACGGTAAGTCAGAACATAGTTGAAACGACTGAGGAAGCCAGCCCACCGAGCCTGACGACTGTTGAGACGTTTGGCTGCCCTCAGGTGAGTCAAGTTCTTGTGGTCCGTCCAGATGAGAAACGGGTGCTCAGCGCCCTCGAGCCAGTGGCGCCATTCCTCCAGAGCAGCCACTACAGCCAGTAACTCCCGGTTTCCAACGTCATAATTCTGCTCGGCCGGCAGAAATCGGCGGGAGAAAAAGGCGCAAGGATGGAGTTTCTGGTCCTCAGCCGACCGCTGGGAGAGCACCCCCCCTACGCCTGAATCCGAGGCATCAACCTCTACCACGAATTGTCTCTTGGGGTCAGGATGGAGCAGCACTGGGGCCGAGGTGAACCTTGTCTTGAGGACTTGGAAAGCAGAGCTGGCAGCAGGAGACCAGATGAAGGGTTTGGCTGGGGAGGTCAACGCAGTAAGCGGTTCTGCCAGCTGGCTGTAGTTGCGAATGAATCTCCGGTAGAAATTTGCGAACCCTAGAAAACTCTGCAGCTCCTTACGGTTGGTAGGTTCCGGCCAGTCCACCACTGTCTGGACCTTGCGGGGATCTGCTCTGGTCCGTCCCTTCTCTACGATGAATCCCAAGTAATCCACAGAGGGGGAGTGAAACAGGCACTTCTCCGCCTTGACGTAGAGTTGGTTCTGGAGGAGGCGCTCCAGTACCCTGCGAACATGCTGGACGTGTTCCTCAAGAGACTGGGAAAAAATGAGGATGTCGTCCAGGTAAACGACGACAAACACATCCAACATGTCACGGAGTACGTCGTTCATAAACGCCTGAAACACTGCTGGTGCGTTTGTGAGTCCGAACGGCATCACCAAGTACTCATAGTGGCCTCGGGGTGTTTTGAAGGCGGTCTTCCACTCATCGCCTTCCCTGATTCGCACGAGGTGGTAAGCGCTCCTCAGGTCTAGCTTGGTGAAGATGGTCGCCTGTGAGAGAGGCTCAAAAGTCGAACTCATAAGTGGAAGCGGGTACTTGTTCTTAATGGTGATTGCGTTCAGTTGCCGGTAGTCAATACAAGGTCGAAGTCCCCCGTCCTTCTTCTTCACAAAAAAGAACCCTGCAGCAACAGAGGAAGACGAGGGCTTGATGAGACCTGCAGCAAGGGACTCGGTGATGTACTCATCCATGGCCGCCTTCTCAGGGAGTGACAAGTTGTAGAGGCGGCTACTGGGAAGAGTAGCCCCAGGACGGAGATCAATGGCGCAATCATACGGGCGGTGAGGCGGGAGTGACTTAGCACGGGTCTTGCTAAATACCTCACCAAGGTCATGATACACAGGGGGCACGGAGGAGAGATCAGGAGGCAGGGGAGTAGGCGAGCTCAAAGGCGTAGCACTCGGAGCTGCACGAAGGCATTGGGCATGGCAAGTAGAGCCCCATCCAAGGACTGTGCCTGTGGACCAAGAGATGTGGGGTTCATGGTGTCTGAGCCAGGGGCGTCCCAAGATAACTGGATTAAGCGGGGAACGTATGATGTAAAACTGCATTGTCTCTGTGTGGTTACCTGCAACGGTGAGAGTAACGGGGACGGTCCGCTGTGTGATACAGGCTAATCTCCGGTCATCCAAGGCAAACGCATCAATGGGGGTCCCAAGAGACTCAAGGGGAATGTCTGCCTGCGAGGCAAAGTCAAGGTCCAAAAAACTATCATCTGCTCCGGAATCAATCAGGGCTCCAAGGGAAAGTCTCTGGCCCGCCCAGACTAAAGCAATAGGAACAAGATGGCCGCGAGATTCGGACCCACGGGAGAAGGAAAGGCGGCTTACTAGGATCTCCCTTGGTCCTGGTAAGCCTAATCTTTTGGCCGTGAGGGACAGTCGCGGAGTCGGTGCCCCTTAAGACCACAGTACAGGCAAAGACCTGCCTTGAATCGGCTCTCCCGTTCAGCAGGAGTAAGTCTAGCACGTCCTACCTCCATCCGCTCTTCTACATCCCCAGGTGGCGTTGTCGCGAAAGAGTCAGAGGAGGGATTGGCCGGGGAAACGGGAACAGCGGTTCGGTCTGACGCAGAGGTAGTTCTGGGATTGAAGGAAGTTCCACGCAAGGCCTTCTCACGCTTTCTCTCCCGGATACGTCCATCAATGCGGATAGCGAGAGCAATGAGGTCATCCAGAGATGAGGGTTCTTCTCGGGTAGCAAGTTGATCCTTCACCGCCTCGCTCAATCCTCTACGAAAAGTGGCACGCAGGGCCTGGTCATTCCATCCGCTCTCAGCGGCAGCCAGGCGGAAGTCGACGGAGTAATCTGTGACGCTGGCGCCGCCCTGCTGGATGTTATTCAGTCGTGAGTCAGAATCCCGACCGCTTACCGGATGGTGGAAAACCTTACGTAGCTCTGCGACAAAGTCTCTATAAGAGTTACAGTAGCTGGCCCCCATGGACCAAGAAGACGTAGCCCACTGCGCTACTCGACCACTGAGCAGGTTGGTCACGTAAGCGATCTTAACAGCATCACTGGAGAACACGGTGGGCTGGTGTGTGAAAACAAGCTCACACTGCATAATGAAGGTAGAGCAAGTTTCAAAGTTACCGTCAAATGGGCGTGGACTGGTAATGATGGTTCCACGGGGTAAATAAACAGGAACCGGAGGATCTACTGGAGCGGCGGCCACAGGGGGCGCACTTGCTGGCGGTACAGGCTGGTTGGCAAGAGCTGCTGAAATGGTCTGCAGTTGTTGCATGATCTCTGCCTGCTGACTCGCCATCGCCGCCTGCTGGACAGCTAAAGCTTCCACAGAAGCTTGCAGGGGTTGAACTTGAGACTGGAGACCCTGCACAGCAACCGAAGCCTCTTGTAATTGCTGGGAATGGGCGTTGGTAATCTGAATTTGTTTTACTAGGGCTGCTTGCACCGGATTGGCTGTGGGTGTGCCGTCTGTGCTGGCTGGGGTCGTCATGGCCAGTTCGTACTGTTAGGGTTTGCACCCGACCCCAAGAGCACAAACACAGAAGGCACAATATAGCGGGACCAACAGGCTAATTTATTGAAGAGAAAACTCAGGAAGTCCACTTTCACCAGGAAACGCGAAGTCCACCTTTAAGCCGGGAACCGTGGAGTCGCCCTTTAATCCGGGAACAGTGGAGTCGGCCCTTAATCCAGGCAGGAGGGGGGTAAACAGGAGGATACCAAAGGAGAACAGAAAAATCACAGCAACGCTGGAGTGAAGAAATCCTCTTCGTAAACGGAAAGCAGCGCACAGGGGAAGGGGAGCAACGAGGAAGGTCCAACAGAGAAATCTCCAGGGAAGATCCAGGTAAGTAAACAAACTTCGATGAGCAGGACAAGCACAAGTACTCTCCCAGGGAACGGCACGAACTGGCAACAAGCTGAGAGTGACACAGCCAGATATAGGGAGGTGATTGCCAACAGGTGAGTGGAGGGGTAACGAGGAAACAGGCATCAGGTGGAGTTGGCAGAGCTCCGGGCACGCCCACACTGCAGAGCGGGTGTGGAGCGGGGAGACGCCGAGCCTTGGCCAAGGTTACACTGCAGAGCGGGTGTGGAGCGGCGAGACGTAACAGTATTCCCATGTCATTTAATTTGTGTAGTGCTGAAGAGCACATGTCACTACTGACCAGAGGGTTTTGATTTTAACCTTGTCAGAACAAACCGAGATTGCCTCCAAAGATATCCTGGTCTGGGCCAATTCTTCAAACACAACGCACGCGAGACACCACCAGTTACACACACACACACACGTATCTTTAAATAAAAGAAACGGTCAACGGCAGGGCAAGTGCTCAACAAATAAGGAGCAACATAATCCAGTGAGTCAAGTAAATTCTCCCCCTTTTTTCTCCCCAATGGTCAAACCTACCGCTAAAAACCTTGGTATCATCTGACCAGAAAATGTCTTTCGATCCCCACGTTACTAAACTTGTCCAATCCTGTTTTCTTTAGCTATGAAATATTGCAAAATAAATAAATAAATAAATCAGAAATATTTGGTCTTTTAAAGTTATCGAAAAATTAATTCACACTCATTTTCTCACGTCTAGATGACTTAACTCCCTCTACTCTGGCTTCGACCAAACTACTTTAAATCGTCTGCAGTTGGTTCAGAATGCAGCTGCTAGACTACTACGCAGAACTAGACTACTGCGCAGAACTAGACTACGGCGCAGAACTAGAACTAGACTACTACGCAGAACTAGACTACTGCGCAGAACTAGAACTAGACTACTACGCAGAACTGGACTACTACGCAGAACTGGACTACTACGCAGAACTAGACTACTACGCAGAACTAGACTACTAAGCAGAACTAGACTACTGCGCAGAACTAGAACTAGACTACTGCGCAGAACTAGACTACTGCGCAGAACTAGACTACTGCGCAGAACTAGACTACAACGCAGAACTACACTACTGCGCAGAACTAGACTACTGCGCAGAACTAGAACTAGACTACTACGCAGAACTAGACTACTGCGCAGAACTAGAACTAGACTACTGCGCAGAACTAGACTACTGCGCAGAACTAGAACTAGACTACTGCGCAGAACTAGACTACTGCGCAGAACTAGACTACTGCGCAGAACTAGACTACTGCGCAGAACTAGACTACTGCGCAGAACTAGAACTAGACTACTACGCAGAACTAGACTACTGCGCAGAACTAGAACTAGACTACTGCGCAGAACTAGACTACTGCGCAGAACTAGAACTAGACTACTACGCAGAACTAGACTACTACGCAGAACTAGACTACTACGCAGAACTAGACTACTGCGCAGAACTAGACTACTGCGCAGAACTAGAACTAGACTACTACGCAGAACTAGACTACTGCGCAGAACTAGAACTAGACTACTACGCAGAACTAGACTACTACGCAGAACTGGACTACTACGCAGAACTAGACTACTACGCAGAACTAGACTACTACGCAGAACTAGACTACTACGCAGAACTAGACTACTACGCAGAACTAGACTACTAAGCAGAACTAGACTACTACGCAGAACTAGACTACTACGCAGAACTAGACTACTAAGCAGAACTAGACTACTACGCAGAACTAGACTACTACGCAGAACTAGACTACTACGCAGAACTAGACTACTACGCAGAACTAGACTACTACGCAGAACTAGACTACTACGCAGAACTAGACTACTACGCAGAACTAGACTACTACACAGAACTAGACTACTAAGCAGAACTAGACTACTGCGCAGAACTACACTACTGCGCAAAACTAGAACTAGACTACTACGCAGAACTAGACTACTGCGCAGAACTAGAACTAGACTACTACGCAGAACTAGACTACTACGCAGAACTGGACTACTACGCAGATTTAGACTACTACGCAGAACTAGACTACTAAGCAGAACTAGACTACTACGCAGAACTAGACTACTAAGCAGAACTAGACTACTACGCAGAACTAGACTACTAAGCAGAACTAGACTACTACGCAGAACTAGCCGTAGGTCCCATATTACCCCTATTCTGCGTCCCTCCATTGGCTTCCTGTAAAATTCAGAATAACTTATAAGATCTGATTGATTACATTTAAAGCCCTGCTGGTTATTCCAGGCCTCGCTTGGTTCCAAAGGGTGACCGGGCTTTTGCTGTTAGAGCCCCCACACTATGGACCTCTCTTCCTGCAGAGCTAAGATGAACCAAGTCTCTCGCTTCTTTTAAATCTCATCTTAAAACTTTTCTTTTTATGAGACCTTTAACAAATGTTTGATATTTGTTTTTATTGTTACTGTTTTTATTTGTACTCTTATTTGATCTTGCTCTTATTCCTGCCTTGTCTGGTTTTATCTGGTTTCTTTATTTTTTTGTGAAGCACTTTGTAACATTGTTTTAGAAAGGTGCTATATAAATAAAATTATTATTATTATTATCTTGTCCCCAAGTTATATTTCTGACCTTCTCATTCCACGTCCAGACCACTCCGGTCCTCAAACCTCTGTCTTTTATCCATGTCTCACTCCAACTGCAAAACAAAAGGTGACCTCACCTTTGCAGTTTTAGCCCCAAGCCTCTGGAATAATCTCCCCCAATCCATTAGATTCGCTGAATCTTTGGACTGTTTTAAGAGGCTTTTAATCTTTTCAGGCAAGTCTTTTGATAGAGTCCCACCCCTGCCTTCTGTGTGTTTCATTTTTAGCTTGGTCTGTTACTCCCGATGCCATGTTTTATATTCATTCCATTTATTTTATGTATTTATTCGTATTTTTGTGTATGGAGTGCAAAGCACTTTGTAACTCTGTGTTTTTAAAAAGTGCAATATAAATAAAATTTTGCTTGCTTGCAATTGTATCTAGCAAATTACCCCACTCTTCTGAGCCATCCTGGTCTCTGCCGATCCGTGGAGGGCTGCAGAATACCACATGCCTCCTCCGATACTTGTGGAGTCACCAGGCGCTTCTTTTCACCTGACAGTGAGGAGTTTCACCAGGAGGACGTAGCGCATGGGTGGATCACCTTATTCCCCCCAGTGCCCCTCCCCCAAACATGTGCCCCGACCGACCAGAGGAGGCGTTAGTGTAGCGACCAGGACACATACCCACATCTGGCTTCCCTCCCGCAGACACGGCCAATTGTCTGTAGGGACGCCCAACCAAGCCGGTGGTGGCAACATGGGGATTCGAATCGCCATCCCCATGTTGGTAGGCAATGGAATAGACCACCACGCCACCTGGACGCTCTCATTTAGACCTTCTTCAAAAGTTTGGCAGACCTGGGCCTTGGCAGTTAACATGAACAAAACTAAAATATTAATCTCTCAAAAAAAGATCCAGATATCAGGGAAGACAGCACATATTTAGATTAGGACCCAATGAAATTGAACATACACTAGATTATACCTACCTAGGTCTTAGAATCAATTGTCAAGGAACATTTAACATGGCAGTGAATTAACTAAGAGACGAGGGCATTACTTGCCATAAAAATACATTCCTTTCGAAACTCCAATCTGAATTTGGCTAATCTTGGTTTAGCGTAGCAGTCTATTCCATTGCCTACCAACATGGAGATCTTCAGTTCAAATTCCTGTGTTACCTCCAGGTGGTCGGGCACCCCTACAGACATAATTAGCTGTGTCTGTGGGTGGCAAGCTGGATGTAGGTATGTGTCCTGGTCGCTGCACTAGTGTCTCCTCTGGTCCATTGGGGCGCCGGTTCGGGGGAACTGGGGGGAATAGCGTGACCCTCCCATGTGCTACATCCCGCTGGTGAAACTCCTCACGGTCAGGTGAAAAGAAGCAGCTGGCGACTCCACATGTATCGGAGGAGGCATGTGGTAGACTGCAGCCCTCCCCGGATTAGTAGGCGGTGGCGCAGCAACCGAGATGGCTCAAAAGAGTGGGGTAATTGGCCGCATACAATTGGGGAGAAAAAGGCAGGGGGGACATTTGCATCAGTGATAGAACCAATTGCCCATTATTGCAGTGAAGTGTGGGGCCCACTTGCAAGTCAGGAACTAGATAAATGGGGTGGGAAAAAATCATCCAATTGAGACCCTGCATGTTGAGTTTTGCAAAAACATCCTAAAAGTCCATCGGCTCACCACAAACAATGCCTGCAGGGCAGAATTAAGCCGATATCCTCTTCTGATTAAAATTCAAAAAAGGGAGATGAAATTCTGGAAACACCTAAAATTCAGTGACCCACACTCTTTCCATTATAAATCTTTGCAATACCAAGAGTTGAGCAAAGATAAGAACTCTCCTACCAACCTCGTTGGTCTTCAGCTGTCCTGTTCCACTAACACCTTAAAGGCACAAGACCAGATCCAGACTACACAACATATTCGCTTAAACGAATTTTCTCAAACCAAAAAGACAGTTATTATGAATATTGGCATCTAAAACAAAAATCACAAAGAGAGATGCAATAATATTTCACCCTAGACAAAGAATATACATTAGCAGACTACCTAACTAAAATAAAAGCAACAAATTTGCGAAATACACTGACAAAATACAGACTCAGTGAGCACCGCTTAGCAATAGAAACTGACAAACACAAAAAACTTGGCTGACAAGAGACAAACATGTGCATTGAGAGAGCTGCACATTTTAACAGAGTCAAAACATTCACACCAATCTGTGATGCTTCTTCCTGAAATCTGAAGAAAAACACCCCAAATGTCATGCCCTACCAAACCACAGTAAACTAGCCTACTTATTGGGTGAAAACAAAGAGAGCTGTACTATACTATACTATAGCTGTACTACTTTACTATATTATACTATAGCCATACTCCTATACTATGCTGTACTGTACTATAGCAGTACTACTATACTATAGAGCTATAGTTGTACTATAGCTGTATGTTCTCACTTGCACCATCTGAGGGACACTGAATGATACACATATTTCCTACTTTTTACACAAAGAAGCCCAAGACCACACACACACACACACACACACACACACAAGCCCACAGACATAAATGCACATGCACACACAGATAGTCATCTTACCATCCTACTGCTTTAAATAAACAATAAAATTAATAATGATAATAATAATAGTTAAATAATAATAAAAAAAAGTACTACTGGTAACTGATTACCAGTCTGGTTTTTATACTGTCTGTATACATTGTGATCCTTGTATGTGTATGTATGTATAAGGACATGTTGGCTAAGCACTTCTGAATTTGAAAGACAGAGAGAGGGAGAGAGAGAGAGAGAGAGAGAGACCGACAGACAGACAGACAGACAGACAGAGAGACAGAGGCAGAGACACAGTCGAACGCTTTCAAAAAAAAAGCATTCGACTCTATTTGGCATGAAGAATTATATTGTAAACTTTTACGAAGTGGTGTAGGGGTAAAGTCTATGATTTAATAAAGACAATGTATTCTGAAAACAAAAGCGCTGTGAAAATTGGCAACAAAATTACAGTCTTTCACTCAAAAAAGAGGAGTGAGGCAGGGCTGTAGCCTCAGTCCAACACTGTTCAACATCTACATTAACGAGTTAGCGGTGCAGTTGGAACAGACCACAGCCCCTGGCCTCACTCTACAAGAGAATGAAATACAATTCCTACTCTATGCAGATGACCTGGTGGTGTTGTCTCCTACTGCACAGAGGCTACAGCAGCATCTGGACCTGCTAGAGAATTACTGTCAGCACTGGGCCCTGACAGCAAACCTAAAAAATAAAAATAACGATGTTCCAAAAGAAGCCCAGGTGTCAGAAACACCGATACCATTTCAATCTAGGCAGCACCACCCTAGAGCACACGATGCAGTACACTTACCTTGGCTTGATTATAACTGCATCGGGGGAATTCAGCCTGGCAGTGAATGTACCAAATGGAAAAAGCTTGCAGAGCTCTATATGCAATAAAAAGAAAATTTTGGAATATAAACATACCCATTTAGATTTGGTGCAAAATATAGGACTGTGTAATCCAGCCAATTGTGCTGTATGGAAGTGACGTATGGGGTCCACTCAGTGAGCATAGCTACACTAGATGGGACAAGCATCCCACAGAAGCCCTACATGCAGAATTCTGCTGAATTATTTTAAAAAATTTATAAGAAAACACCAACCAATGCATGTAGGGCAGAATTAGGCAGACTTCCATTGGCCATCAACATACAAAAAAGAGCTCTCAAATTTTGGATGCATTTACACACAAGTCCCACGGACACACTGTATTTTAAGGCAGCAAAAACTCAAGATCTGAACCCTGAAAAGAGTCCTCTGAGCCAGCTTGTACTGAGACTAACTAATCAACCTTTAACAAATACTAATAACTTTCCTCAGACAAGTGCTGCTTTTAAATTAAACATCAATACGATCATCCAAGAATGTCAATAAACATGTGTGGAACATTGGCAGAAAGACAAAATCTCAAAGGAAATTAGAATGTTATTGGGCCATAAAATCTGAATATGAATCGGAGGAATATCTCTTTACTGTCAGAGATACAAAGCAGAGGAAGATCCTGAACAAGTACAGACTCAGTGACCACAGTCTAGCCATAGAAAAAGACAGACTAAGAAAATCATGGCTGCCAAGAGAGCAAAGATTATGTGGTCACTGTATGACAGGTGAGGTGGAAACAGAGGTGCACTTTCTCCTTCACTGTGAAAAATACAATCACATTAGGAGCACCTACTTTAAAATGTTTAATTGCATACTCCCAGGCTTCCAAAGTTTAGGAGAAAGGGAGGGACTACGTGTCCTACTTGAACAGGGACAGACAGCAGCTCTTGCTGCCAACTACATCTCTGAGTGCCACCGAGCCAGGGACACTGTGTAAACACCCCCATCATATACACCCATCACATGTGCACATGCACATTTGCGCATGCGCGCACACACACACACACACACACACAGCACTTAATTATGTAAGGTGTGCAACAGCTGACATAATTCATTGCTGATTGGTTGAATAACTACAAACAGGTACCTATTCAGGGTTGCAAAGAAAATCTGCAGGATAGGGGTTCCTTGAGGACTGGGTTGGGAAACACTGCTGTAGATAACACCGCCCTAGAGCACACGTTAAACTATGATGACCTGGGACTGAGGGTCAGTGCCTCGGGAAACTTTGGTCTGGCAGTGAATGCACTTAAAGAGAAAGCCTGAAGAGCTTTCTAATGCAGTAAATGGAAGTGAAGTATGGGGTCCACTCAGTCAGCAAGACTACACTAGATGGGACAAACATCCAATAGAAGCCCAGCATGCAGAATTCTGTAGAAAATTGCTAAACGTACAAAGGAAAACACCAACAGATACATGCAGGGCAGAATCAGGCCGTTTCCCATTGATAATAAATATCAAAACAGATCAATTAAATTCTGGATGCACCTTAAATCCAGTCCCCACCACACTGCAGTGTAAAGCAGTCCAAATCCAGGAGCTAAGAAAGAGTCCCCTCAGTCAGCTGGTTGTGAAACTAACTGACCCCTTAACCACTGACACAGAGGGGTTTCAGACTAGCACTGCTAACCAACCACAGACTAGAGTAAACCACATCATCACACAACACAACAACTCATATGTGGAACACTGGGACACAGAAACCAAATGACAACACAAATGAGGATGTTATGGAGTCCTAAAAAGAGAAGACAAACTGGCTGACTGTCTGTCCACTGTCAGAGACAGTCAGCACAGACACATCCTTACCACGTACAGGCTCACTGACCACAGTCTAGCCAGGGAAAAGGACAGACACACAAAACATCTTGGCTACCAAAAGAGCAAAGAATATGTGGTGACTGTACAGCAGGTGAGGTGGAGGCAGAGATGCACTTCCTGCTAAATTGTGAGAAATTCCAGAACATAAGAGAAAAATACCAGGAGAACTTTGAAAACCAGATTCCAAATGTTCTACTGCTGGACGAGAAAGAACAATGGCCACTTATTTTAGGAGAGGGTCAAAGGTCACACCTTGCGGCACAATATGTGTCAGAATGCCATAGCCTAAGGGTCAGTGAGTGACCAAAACACTGTCAATTACTGTCAGTTGCTGTTCAAGTGCTGTTCTATGTTTCTGCCAGATCTATGTCTTCCTTTTTCCTTTCTTTTGTTTAGTTCTCCGTTGACCCGTTTTGCTTTGGCAACATTGTAATTAATGCAGTCATGCCAATAAAGCATCACTGAATTGAATTGAACTGAATTGAGAGAGCGAGACAGAGAGACGGGGGGGGGGTGGACCATGAGACAGACATGTAGCGAGAGGAACAGTGAAATACAGAGGGAAAGTCAGACCAAAATACAGGTGGACAAAGAATGCAAAGAATGCAGCATGGAAATAGAATATGACTTGAAATTCAGTTTCAAACTGAAATTCTTCACCACGTTTTACATTTATTAGTCTTTAATCCCTATTAGGTACTGGCTTTATTCAGTCATTCTGCCTGTAGTTGTGAGAGATGGAGAGAGTGTGTGTGACAGAGAGCAGGATGGAGATTGGCAGTCCTCCTCTGAGTTTTCCCCTCCAAACTTCATACTCAACACTTTTAATCATGTGATAACTGAGAGTACACCCACCCAACAGTCGCCAATGCATCAAATGGCTGAGCCAAGTGAATATGACTCCTGACTCCACTGCTGCTCTGCAGTGAAGACCTCGGTGATCAACTTTACAATAAACTATCTCATGGATTCATGAACTCCCCCAGATACATGAGCCTCTTTCTTTGTTATGTGGTCTAAACAATGCCTTTGTTCCCGGTAGCTAGCCAGCAATATTCTATTCCAACAAAAGGCAATTCACCTTTTGTGTTTCAAAGCCCTCAGCAATCCACAGGGCTTAGTGGACGCCTTCATTAATACCACTTCTCACGAGCCCAGTGCGCTCGGTGTGAGACTCCGTTACTTAGAAGTCCAACAAGGGATATGATAAAACGCATACAAAACCCATGAAGCTTACTTGTGTTCAGAGTTATGCTTGGGCCTGAAGGTTGTTTGTTGTAAATCTGTTTTTGCCTTTTGTCTGTATTTTGGCAAGCTGGGTAGTTTCTGAAGTCATTTTAAAAGTTGTGTTTACTTGCTTGGCAGAGGTTAAATAAACTGATTTTGTTCTTGAAAGGTAGAGTGTTTGTGTAAGACGTAGACCTGAAGACATTTTTCTGTTTAATATTTGAAATTGGGTGCACTTAGTATAGTTTATCTTATGTGTGGTTTCCTCGGATGAGAGGCAAATAAAGTGTCTGTCGAGTTTAATCAAATGCATAAAAATTTTTGCTTTGGAGTATTTTAAAGCACCATTCTGCTAGATCCTACTAATTCTGTAAGAGGAGTAGATTTATTTTGGTATGCCTACTGCAGGAGGGTAACAACTGAAAAAAAAAGTTTTCACCCATTTTCCTTTCCTTTATCTAGTACTTGATGTGCGGTAAACCCTTTTGTAAGGGTCCTGGGCCATGACCTTTGTGCTCTTTATAATTGGCTTCTTTAAATGTTGTTGCACTCTTAAATAGATGGGATTCCATCTTCTGTTTGGCAACTTCATTCTTCCCAGTGCTGTTTAAATGTTCTTTTGTGTTAGTTTTTTCGGGAACCAGCCAGCACTCACATATTAAACCACATGCTCAGCTTAACAACTGCAGCACAGTTGTGTATAGACTGATGATGTGTGGTGTCGCTTATATGTGTGTGCGTTTCGCACCGGGTGATGTAATGCATCTACTGCATCAGTGCAGTAGTTAGAGGGAAGATGCATGCTTGCTTACCGCCTGCTTTTCTAATCTCTGACTTACCACTTGCTGCTGCTGGCTAGCCCTTGTGGTGAACAAGGGAACAACCTAGTGCATAAGCTTTCCCCTGCCAGTACACAGCCTCTCCTTCACCAAGACCTCTGCCAGGCCTCCTCGTGGCCACACACAGTAACTGGGTGTCTTGCGGCCTCAGGCAAACTTGGTAGGGGATCTTGGAGCTCAAGGGGTCCCCAGAGGCTGTTCATGGCCAACCACTGCCTTGTGGGAAGTCTATTGAGACAAAGGCTAGGAGAGCACACCCTGAGAGAAAAGCAACATGTTTGGCGGAACACATTAGACGGTTCTTCGACAGTCTGGAATTTCCAGCAGCTTCCTGCAGTCATGATGGGTAACTGGTCATCCTGGATATAAGCCCTTGCCACTAGGACCAACCTGTCATGGCAAAGACAGTGCTACCGAGGACTGTGCACCCCCTGTGGCACTCTAAAACCCTCTTTGCGTAGGTCTCCACCTCTGACCATGGTGGTGTACAATATCCGGCCTTATATCTGGTTGGCGTCTGGTGGCATTGGAGTGTCTGGCGATGGGAGCAGGGTAGAATTGGCCTGGGAGCTCCTAGTCAGAGCCCTGCCCATCAGCGGCATGGGGTATATGGTCGCTAGCAGCAGGGATTGAGTGGCAGTTGCTTTTGGCAGACCCGTGTGACTGAGCAGCCCTATTTAGGGACCACACTGCTCACCCCAATTGGGGAGGGGCCCAGAAAAGGAGACCTAAAAATTGTCCCCTCAGCCAACCTCTTGAGTAGGTTACCATGCCTACCAGAAATTTCATCCTGTGGTAAAAACAAGAAAATTATCCCATTCAAATTGGCAACATGGAATGTTAGGACTCTTCTTGATAATAATGGCAACAGACCATATCGAAGGACTGCGCTGATTACTGAGGAATTAAGACACTACAACATGGACATTGCCGCTTTCAGTGAAACCAGGCTCCTGGATGAAGGCTCCCTGAGAGAGGAAGAAGGAGGGTACACCTTTTTCTGGAGAAGCTATCCCTTGGTGGACAACATCAGCATGATGTTGGACTAGCAATCAAGAACAGCACTCTACCTAGTCTCACCGAAACACCCACCGGACTAAGTGAAAGGCTAATGACCTTCCGTATCCCCCTTGCAAAGGCACGCTATGCCACTCTGTTAAGTGCATATGTGCCAACACTACCATCTGACAATGTTGTGAAGGACAGCTTCTACCAGCAACTAGATGAGGCCCTTCACCGTATCCCAAAAAAGGACAAGATCCTTCTTTTGGGAGAGGGTAGGAGAGAACAATGGCATATGGAGTGGAGTACCGAGTAGGCATGGCGTTTGGTCAGGTTAAAGCGAATGGTCTGAGGCTGCTAACACTGTGCAGAGCATGACCTCACCACTACGAACACACTGTTTCAGCAGAAAACCAAATACAAAACATCCTGGATGCACCCACGATCTAAACACTGGTACCTGATTGACTTTATCATTACAAGATGCATGACACTAGTGATGTCTTGCTCACTTGGGCCATGAGAGGTGCAGAATGCTGGACAGATTACTGCTTGATCATGGCCAAGCTTCACATCAAAGTGCGCCCCCCACAGCATCTCAAGAAACTCATAAAAAGCAACATAACTGTGCTAAATTGAAGGCAGCCCCAGCACGGAATGAGTCCTGTCACCCTGTAGGCACGATGGCACTAGAGTTTGAGGTCATTCTGATTTCTGACAATTCCATGGATCAGAAATGGACCCCCCTAACCTCATTGCCACATCAAGCTGCAATCAACTCTGTAGACTACAGAGCCAGAAAACATCAGGACTGGTTTGACCAGAAATCTAATTCCATCACACCCCTGCTGGAAACCATGCGTAAGGCACACAAGCCTATTCTCAACTGCCCTTCATCGGCCATCTTTCGGCAGCAGTGGCAAACAGCACCTAAAGAGGTGCAAACAACATTGCGCAATCTGCAAAATACATGGTAGATAACCAAAGCTCATGAGATTCGGGGGCATCTGGGTAGCAGAGTGGTCTATTCCATTGCCTACAAACACGGGCATCGCCGGTTCGAATCCCTGAGTTACTGCCGGCTTGGTCAGGCATCCCTGCAGACACAAATGGTCGTGTCTGCGGGTGGGAAGCCGGATGTGGGCATTTGTCCTCATCACTGCACTAGCGCCTCCTCTGGTCGGTTACGGCGCCTGTTCGGAGAAGAAGGGGAACTGGGGAGAATAGTGTGATCCTCCCATGCGTTACGCCTGGCAAAACTCCTCACAGTCATGTGAAAAGAAGCGGCTGGTGACGCCACATGTATCAGAGGAGACATGTGGTAGTCTGCAGCCCTCCCCATATCGGCAGAGGGGGTGGAGCCCCGACCAGGACGGCTCAGAAGAGTGGGGTAATTGGCCGGATATAATTGGGGCGAAAAGGAGAAAAAAGCTCACTGCTCTATCACTCCCTTAAAATCAGTGGACGGACTGACAACCCTGAAAGACCAAAAGCAGATCCTGGCAAGGTAGGCTGAACATTTTGAAGCCCTACTGAGCCAGCACTCACCAACCGACCAATCCATCCTGGAAGTACTGCCAATTCATCCTCCCATCCCAGACTTTGACCACTCATAAACTTTTCAAGAAGTACTTGCAGTGAAGGTGTCTCAGCAGAACTCCTAAAACAAGGAGAATACTTGTGCACCAGAATGATCTATCAGTACATCCTGCAGGTCTGGGACCAGGAGCGTGTCCCTCAGCAATGGAGGGATGCTAAAATAGTCATCCTGTACAAAAACAGGGGTGACAAGTACATCTGCAGCAACAGTCGTGGTATATCCCTACCAGCTGTTGCAGGCAAGGTCCTAGCAAAGGTCCCGCAATGCAGGATGGTGATGCACTTGACACAACATCTTGAGTCACAGTGCAGTTTCAGGAAGAACAGGAGTACTGTGGATATGATTTTCACAGCAAGACAGCTACAAGAAAAGTGCTGTGAACAACATCAGGACCTTTTCATGGCTTTTGTTGACCTCTCTAAAGCTTTTGATACTGTTAATCGAGAGATACTTTGGAAAATCCTGAGAAAGTTTGGCTGTCCAAGCAAATTTGTGAACCTTCTATTACAGTTGCATGATGGAATGGTGGCACGCGTGGCCATAGGAGGACAGGAATCGGCGCCCTTTAATGTATGTACTGGAGTGAGGCAGGGGTATACGCTGCCACCGGTACTCTTCAACATTTACCTTCTATGTGTCACAAAACTTTTTCATAAAGATTTGGAAGACAGTAGTGGGATCACAATAGACTTCAGGCCAGATGGAAACCTCTTCAACATCTGAAGGCTCCAGGTAACCACCAAGTTAAGCTGAAGTACACTGATGACTGTGCTGTTGAAGCTCACACACCAGAAGACCTGCAAACCATCCTTGCTGCAGTTGTGAATGCCTATAGCAGGCTGGGTCTATCAGTCAACACCACCAAGAGTGAGGTGCTATGCCAATGGAGGTCCAGCCCCCCACCCCACTATAACTGTTTTCACTATAGACTACCAACCTCTCTCAGTTGCTCAATCTTTCAAATACCTGGGCAGCATCCTTTCTGAGGGCTGCAACACTGATCATGAAACTCTTAATGGAATCAAACAAGCCTAGGTAGCCTTCGGCAAACTCCAACGTAAGGTCTTCCAAAACAAACACCTGCACACCAAAATTGCCATTTATAAAGCCATCTGCATCACAGCTCTCCTATACAGCTGTGAAGCCTGGGTCACATACAGCCGCCACTTAAGGTTGCTGAAGCAGTTCCACATAAGGTGTCTGCAGCGAATCATGGGGTCACGTGGCGTGACCGTGTACCTCATGCTGAGATTCTTGCTAGGACAAACTTCAAGAGCATAGGAGCTATGGTCACTGAACACCAACTGCGTTGGCTTGAGAATGCATGTCATCAGGATGCCTCAAGAACGCCTGCCACAACAAGTCCTGTATGAACAGCTTCATCTGGGTTGCCGGTCCGCAGGTGGTCAGCAGAAGCAATACAAAGACCAGCTAAAAACATCGCTGAAGAAGTGTTGCATCAACCCCTTGAGACTGGAGCAAGCTGTCGTCAACCATTGCAATTGGCGGGAGATCTGCCACAGAGGTATAGATCAGCTGGAAATTTGTGAACTTGTGTCCCACAGTATTGAAGTATCAAACCACACCAAGGCAGGCTCAAACTACACATCTCTTCCCTACCAGCTTAGCGGTTTGATGTTGCTTACCACTGAGAGGTGCTTTCAGGATTAACTGATCCACGTTGCCGGTCTTTTCTCCAGGATGTAGCAGGATTTCAATTTTATTTGTAGCGACTGAGATATTTTCAGTATGACAATCTGTCGTCCAGTGTTCTGCACTACCACAGTTGTAACAGTGACCACATTTTCCTTCATTGTTGGACACCTGACACTGTTGACATCGTTTGGCGTTTGCTGCCCTAGGCTGTGGCTGATAGCTCCGATTTGACTGCCCACTCACTCTCAAAGTTTGGGGTTTAGGAGTCTGGTTGAGGCCTTTTCCATCAGTGTGTCATGTTTGTGTGTTTTCCTTTGTTTATTCGTGTTGTTTGGTTTGTGTGCAGCTTCCCTTTTCAGTTTCCTCAGTTTTCTCACTGCTGCCACTTTTATCATCCTTGCTTTTGGTGGGGTTGACAACTTGTTCCTTCTTTCCATTTCATTTCTAGTGACATTTGTCACGAGATTGCTCCATCAGTCTGGGTGCTTTTTCCCAAAAAAACAAAGAACGAACTACAATTTAAAAGTCACTTTGCTAGAATAATAATAAAGTTCAATCTGTGCAACAAAAAAAGAACAAATGCAGATATTTGGGGAAAAACAATGAGCAAGTCCATTTGTGAGAGCTCAAGTCTTATCACTGCATTAGTGGCTGCAATGGGCTTGTTTTGCACTACACATCTTTTCAGAATGGGTTTGCAGGCTTGATACTGCCACTCTCAAGTCATGCTCCATGTTGAGCTTAGATCTGTACTTTGTTTTAAGTGAGGCAACAGCAGAAAAGCCCATCTCACAGAGACAGGATGTGGCGAAGGGAAACAGAATGCCCACAGCCCTCCAGCCTATGAGTGGATACTGCCCCACCACACCAAGCCAGAATTCACTCAGTGTCTGAGCTGTAAAGCTCAGCCTCAGGGTGGAGTCAGATGTCATCTCCATGAACTGGTCCTCTTCAGCAGAGCTGAAATCAGTAGGTGCTGCTGCATTGAATGGATCTGTCACCCAGTCATACTGACCACTGTTGTTTGGGAAGTATTTTTGAAAGAATCCTCTCAGGGAAGAAATGTGCTCCTTCAGACATGAAATCACTGTGGTGGTTCCAGAATCACTGGTTTCAACAAATTCACTCAGATTCTCAAAGAAATCCGTATTTCCTTGATCAAGTCACCTGCCACACATCTCAAGCTTTCGAGTGAATGCACTGATCTCGTCTGCCAGGTGAGGAAGGTGCTTGTCTCTGCCTTGAAGCTGAAGACTTAATTAATTCAGCTTTCCAAATATATCACTGAGATAGGCCAGTTTCATCAGAAATTGTCCGTCACTAAACTTGCTTGCAACTTCATGCATATGCTCCTACTCCCGAAACACCCGAATTTCCTCTCTGAGCTCAAAGACTCGTGACAAGACTTTACCTCACGAGAGCCACCTAGCCTCAAAGTGAAACAACACAGGTGAATGTTCAGCTCTCATCTCCTAACAAAGTGCAGAGAACAGTCGCGCTATCAGTGGTCTTGTTCTGATGAAATTGACCACGCTAACAACATCAGTCAAAACCTGGTTTAGGTCAGGGCTAATCTGTCTTGATGCTAGCATTCCTCTGTGTATGACAGTGCGTCCATTGCACATTTGGCGAGACCCTCCTGATTCGTGCCTGCAATCCCTTCGTTTTCTCTGCCATGGTCTGTGCACCATCCGTGCAAACGCCCACCCACACAGTTCTCCCATTTTAGCCCATGTTGTGTCAGGTAACAGTCAAGAAGCCTGAAGAGCTCATCAGCTGTCGCTCTACTTGGTACGTACTTGCACAACAGCAAATCCTCACACAGTGACTGACGTGACAAAGCGAACATAAGCAATAAACAAGCAGTCTTTATTGCTATCAGTAGCCTCATCCACTTGTAAGGCCAAACGTTTATCTTTCAGTTTTTCAGTGAGTTGCTCTTCAAGGTCATTTGAAATGTCGCATAATCGTCTTGCAGCTGTATCATTGGACAGAGGGACAGTCTTGAATTTTGCAGCGCTTGTCTCACCAAACATAGTTGACATCATATCTAAAGCCGTGGGAAGTATGAGCTCCTCTGCTGTTGTGTGTGGTTTCTTGCACTGGGCAGTTCTGTGTGTGACTTTGTGTGATGCCATCAGTGCTTTGTTGTTCACTGATGCAGCTTTTACAAAGCAACGTTCCTGCTGATGGTCTGCACCAAGTCTTCTCTGGAAGAACTCGAGTGGCGTATTGATGTGACTGGGGTGTAATGTCTCTAAGTGTCTTCTTCATGTGTTTGGTCTCATACTACCAGCTGCCAGAGTTTTCACACATAAACTACACATTGGTCTCTCCTCATCTCCCACCACATTCACTGTGAACCCAAGAGCAAGACAGGCTTCGTCATATTTTCTTAACTTGTTTTTTGGTTGGTTAGCATCAGCTAAGCACTTTGTCTTGTTTGTCTCGGAAGCATCGCCTGTCTTTCTTTTGGTCCTTGTCAAATATCTCTCCATTCTGTCAAACTGCACACCCTGTCTCATGAAAGCACGTTTTGTTGATTGTTCCGCCATGAAAAAGATTCCAATGTCAAAACAGTAGTTCCGCACTAACCCCCCCCCATCACATGCGCACCCCTGTCATGCCTCTTTGCCCCAAAGAGGGGGGTGTGCAACATACTTCGAGAAACCCTAACCTAACACTAACCTAACCTAACACTAACACTAACATTAAAACTAACCTAACCTAACACTAACACTAACATAACACTAACACTAACCCTAACCCTAACCTAACCTAACACTAACCTAACCTAACCGTAACCTAACCTAACACTAACACTAACCTAACACTAACCTAACCTAACTCTAACACTAACACTAACATTAAAACTAACCTAACCTAACACTAACACTAACATAACACTAACACTAACCCTAACCCTAACCTAACCTAACACTAACCTAACCTAACACTAACCTAAGAAAAACAATAGGGGTCCAGCAGCTGTCGCTGCTTGGACCCCTATTGTTTTTCTAAGGATTATTACCATTTATCATTATTATCATTATTATTATTTCCACAAAATTCTTCCCTAAAAGTGTCTGGGCAGCAAAAACTATGCGTTGCAGACACCAGACTTGGTAGGTAGGTTCCACACCTGTTAACGATCTTACAGAAGAGATATTACCTCGACACGCCTCTAGGGGGCGCTACAATAAGCATCTTTACGTTTTGGGTCATATCTTGGGCTCTGTATGGAATTTTTGAGACACTTTTTTCCTCCGATTCATTGGAAGCTCCAATGCCTGCCAAATTTTCCCGCAAATTTTCAAAAACCCGAAAGTGAAAGTAAAATTAACTACTCGGAGGTTGTTCATCCGATTCGCATGAAATTTGGTCTGCGTCATCTCCAGACAATGCTGATAAAAAGTTGTCGAAACAATCTTGAGATGTCATTCCATGCCAATCAAAATTTAAGGTGTGGCCTATAGTGATTGGATTCCATATATGTAGTGATGTGATTTCCAAACTTAATGAAACTTGTCACGCACAATCAACACTCTTTGGAAGCATGCCAAATTTTGTAAAATTTCGTCCATAGGGGGCGCCACAACTGACATGTCAATATCTCAAAACCCGCTTGAGCAGCTTTAATACTGCTTGGACCCCGTTAATCGCCGCTGGCAGCTATAGTCTTGTTGTTTGGTTGGTTAGCGTCACTTTGTCTTGTTTGTCTCGGAAGCCTCGCCTGTCTTTCTTTCCATCCCTGTCGCATATCTGTCCATTCTGGGAACCGACACACTGGCTCACGAAAGCACGTTTTGTCGATTGTTCCGCTGTGAAAACGCCAAAACAGTGGTTCCGCACTACATTTCCCCCGGCCACGTCATGCCGCTGTGCCCCCCCCCCAGGGGGGGGGGTCACACACTGAGAAACGCCGTCCTAACTTACCCTTCACCCATAGCTCACCTCTTCCATAACTAACCCACAGGGCTGAGGAAGCATAGGGCTAACCCCCAGAAATGCGGCAGCATGCATAAACGCTGCAGGACATTTCAGCAAATGATTCTGGCACACACACCAACAGCCCGTCTGCAGGAATGACGGCGACCGCCAACAGTCACAAGCCATCCTAACAGAGCTGCACTGTGGTGGGGTAGGTACTGAAAACAGAAAGCAAACACGCAGAAACAATAACCTTATAACATGACTGGTGACCGTGGGGCAAACACAGGACATTCTCCTGAGAAAGATGCAGCACGAGAGGGGGCAAGACAGAGCGAGAGGGGCTTAAGAAAGACAGACAGACAGACAGACAGACAGACAGACAGACAGACAGACAGACAGACAGACAGACAGAGGGAGAATGAAGGATTAGGAATCAGAAACACAGAGGGAGGAAAACATGGTTTCATGTTTCCTGTTTATCAGAAGTGGGACGGGCCCTGTGATGGCCGGACGCGCGTCTCCCCACCTGCCGTCCAGGGGCTGCTGGGACGGGCTCCAGCAGCCCCTGGACGGCAGGTGGGGAGACGCCCTGTGATGGCCGGACGCCCTGTGATGGCCGGGCGGCCTGTCCAGGGCGTCTCCCCACCTGCCGTCCAGGGGCTGCTGGGACGGGCTCCAGCAGCCCCGCCACCCTGAGAGCAGGGGACGTGGTTTGGATGATGGATGATGGATGGATGTGGGATGCAGTCAGCCTGCAGGCGAGGGAGAACTCAAGTACAGTATAGCTCACATGTGTGTGTGTGTGTGTGTGTGTGTGTGTGTGTGTGTGTGTCTGTGTTTTATTCTCTAGTGCTCTCTTGTCTCTGGCGAATACAATACTGTATACAGGCGTTTCTGTCACCCTTAAGATAGAAACCACACACACACACACACACACACACACACACACAACACACACACACACAACACACACACACACACACACACACACAACACACACACACACACACACACACACACACACACACACACACACACACACACACACACACAACACCTAGATATCTTCTTGCAGCTGGCCACCTTATTCACATTACTGATGCTCTATTGGCTAAAAAGCTGGCTGAGCAGATAGACAGGGACGATAAAGACAGACTATAGTGACTACAACACATCCTGTATGTAATGGGTCGTATCTTTAAGGGTGGACTGTCTCAACGTGTTCCTTGTGGACAGACAGGGTGCAGTACCGTCTCAACATGCTCATTGTGGACAGACGGGGTGCAGTACCGTCTCAACATGCTCATTGTGGACAGACGGGGGGCAGTACCATCTCAACGTGTTCGTTGTGGACAGACAGGGTGCAGTACCGTCTCAACATGCTCATTGTGGACAGACGGGGTGCAGTACCGTCTCAACGTGTTCGTTGTGGACAGACAGGGTGCAGTACCGTCTCAGCGTGTTCGTTGTGGACAGACAGGGTGCAGTACCGTCTCAACATGCTCATTGTGGACAGACGGGGTGCAGTACCGTCTCAACGTGTTCGTTGCGGACAGACGGGGTGCAGTACCGTCTCAACATGTTCGCTGTGGACAGACAGGGTGAAGTACCATCTCAACATGTTCGTTGCGGACAGACGGGGTGCAGTACCGTCTCAACATGTTCGCTGTGGACAGACAGGGTGAAGTACCGTCTCAACATGTTCGTTGTGGACAGACGGGGTGCAGTACCGTCTCAACATGTTCGCTGTGGACAGACAGGGTGCAGTACCGTCTCAGCGTGTTCGTTGTGGACAGACAGGGTGCAGTACCGTCTCAACATGTTCGTTGTGGACAGACAGGGTGCAGTACCGTCTCAACGTGTTCGTTGTGGACAGACGGGGTGCAGTACCGTCTCAACATGTTCGTTGTGGACAGACAGGGTGCAGTACCGTCTCAACGTGTTCGTTGTGGACAGACAGGGTGCAGTACCGTCTCAACGTGTTCGTGTATCGTCTCAACGTGTTTGTCGTGGACAGACGGGGTGCAGTACCATCTCATGTTCCTTGTGGACAGACAGGGTGCAGTACCGTCTCAACGTGTTCGTTGTGGACAGACAGGGTGCAGTACCGTCTCAACGTGTTCGTTGTGGACAGACAGGGTGCAGTACCGTCTCAACGTTTTCGTTGTGGACAGACGGGGTGCAGTACCGTCTCAACGTGTTCCTTGTGGACAGACAGGGTGCAGTACTGTCTCAACGTGTTTGTTGTGGACAGACGGGGTGCAGTACCGTCTCAACGTGTTCGTGTATCGTCTCAACGTGTTTGTTGTGGACAGACGGGGTGTAGTACCGTCTCAACGTGTTCCTTGTGGACAGACGGGGTGCAGTACTGTCTCAACGTGTTTGTTGTGGACAGATGGGGTGCAGTACCGTCTCAACGTGTTCGTGTATCGTCTCAACGTGTTTGTTGTGGACAGACGGGGTGCAGTACCGTCTCAACGTGTTCGTTGTGGACAGACAGGGTGCAGTACCGTCTCAACGTGTTCGTGTATCGTCTCAACGTGTTTGTTGTGGACAGACGGGGTGCAGTACCATCTCATGTTCCTTGTGGACAGACAGGGTGCAGTACCGTCTCAACATGTTCGCTGTGGACAGACAGGGTGCAGTACCGTCTCAACGTGTTCGTTGTGGACAGACGGGGGGCAGTATCGTCTCAACGTGTTCCTTGTGGACAGACAGGGTGCAGTATCGTCTCAACGTGTTCGTTGTGGACAGACAGGGTGCAGTACCGTCTCAACGTGTTCGTTGTGGACAGACGGGGGGCAGTATCGTCTCAACGTGTTCCTTGTGGACAGACAGGGTGCAGTATCGTCTCAACGTGATCGTTGTGGACAGACGGGGGGCAGTACCGTCTCAACGTGTTCGTTGTGGACAGACAGGGTGCAGTACCGTCTCAACGTGTTCGTTGTGGACAGACAGGGTGCAGTACCGTCTCAACGTGTTCGCTGTGGACAGACAGGGTGCAGTACCGTCTCAACATGTTCCTTGTGGACAGACGGGGGGCAGTACCGTCTCAACATGTTGCCACATTCCTGCCTGGCTACAGATTTGTTTGACAAAGCAAGTTGAAAAGTAATTTCGGGGGTCTCTGCGTGTTCTGGAGAGTTCCCAGTTGTCTCTTTTGTGGCTGTTGCCAAGCAGATTTAGGTTTTCGGTTTGCTGAAGGCCTAAAGTTTTACCCGACGAGTGTAGGGCAGAAAAACAACTCTCGTATCTTAACCAGAAAGGCAGCATCAATGACAAACAAGGAAGACAGACCGCTAAATGTTCCATAACTCAATATGAAGAGAGAACAATAGTTCCCGGGAGACTTGAGAAAACCGCACGTGTCTTAGACTGACCAAAGTGTCTGTGCTGAGGAGGAGGCGGGAGAGAGGGAGACGAGAAGCGAGGAGAAGCTGGCAGGGCCGAGGGGAAAGAAAAGTAATTTGCTGTCGCAAACCGCCGCCCTGCTGAGCGAAAGAGGGCAAAAGAAGGATCGACGCACAAACGACAGAAATACAGATGCTGCGTGTCCTGAGTGGCACGGTGTGCAGGGCCCCGTGGACTACGAAGATCCGCAGGCTGAGCAGGGACATGGAGGCCTGCCGGTGCTGCACCAGATCAGCATAGACCGCCAGCCGTCTCCATCCCCGTTACTGACAGGACTTCCTCCCTCCTGGTCAACTGGACAGTCTCTGACGACTGCAGTGTGAGCAGGACCCTGACACAGGTTTGTGCTTCATGGGTAGCGACACCCAGACCCAGCCCCCAGACAGCAGCGGTGCAGGTCCACATGAAGTACTAACCCTCATCCTCTGCTACTGCCCTGCCCTGCCCTGCCCTGCCCTGCCCTCACTCCATACACATCATCTACAGTCGACAAGTAGATATTGTGACTCCCACCACCCTCTGGAACACCAACTGAGCATCATCAGAACTCTGCAACACAGAGCTGACAATGTGCCCAGCAGCACTCAGGCCCAACGAGAAGAACACAAACACCTGAGGGGAGCTTTAAAAACCTGCGGCTACCCCAGTTGGACCTTTGTGAAAACTGCAACACGTTCCAGAAAGACCAACCGGGTGAGCGACGAGGAGAAAAGGAACAGAAGGAATAACACAGTCATCCCGTATGTTTCTGGGGTCTCCGAGAAACTCAGGAGAATTTCCAACAAACACCGCATCCCGGTATACTTCAAACCCAGCAACACACTCCCACAAAGACTGGTTCATCCCAAAGACCGGGTACCACACACCCGGAAAAGCAGTCTGGTGTATGCTGTACAATGCAGTGAGGACTGCACTGACCTATACATAGGAGAAACCAAACAACCACTACACAAACGGATGGCCCAACACAGAAGGCCACACTCCTCAGGACAAGACTCAGCAGTCTGTCTACACCTAAAGGAGAAGACACACTCCTTCCAGGACAGCAACGTACACATTTTGGACAGGGAAGATAGATGGTTTGAAAGAGGGGTGAAGGAAGCCATCTATGTGAAACTGGAAAAACCATCCCTCAACAGAGGAGGAGGTCTGCCACACCACCTATCTCCCACTTACAATGCCGTCCTTTCATCTCTACCCAGGAGACTCAAGAAGCCTAGCCTCCAAGAACAACAGTCGCTCACTAACGGCTCCAACCACTCTCATGACCACTGAACAATGAAGTCCAAACTAACACCCCCAACCACCGTCGCTGCTAAACAAATGCAAATCAATAATCAATAGCTCCGATGGCGACGGGCGCGGCCAAACATCGGAGCACAGGAGAGCCACGCACATCTATGGTTCTGTTAGCGACCCCTAGAGGATAAATGCTGAGTCTCATCAGCAGCCAGTCAGACTAGCTTGGTCTAGTGAGGAAGGCAGGAACTGAGGAAGCCTCTTGGATGAGAGGCGACACGTCTTCACGGATATATACCAAGTCCAGTTGCACCTGATCCACCTCCTTTGGAGAACCACGACGACCTGGATGAAGGAGAACATTCACAGACGACTTGTGTGTTTGCTTGTGTTAATAAACACCATTACCCAAAACACTCGCCACGTCACATCACATGGTTAACTCCTGTTGGTGCCTATAGTGAAATGAATGAGTCGTTACCGTTGTAGTTCGTTGCATGGCAACGAGACGTATTTACGATGAAACCCTGCTAAAGCACAGTGACAGCACGCTGCGGGATCAGACGAGTACGGCCCGCTAGTCCTCTTCAGCATGACTGTAGGGGCCGAATCCAACTCAGATCTCATCAACAGGCGATTCCAGCCAATACTGAGAAGTCACTACATAGGCTGTACTCTTACCCTTCCTTCTGCTTCGGACAAATCAAACTCCCCTGCACGCTGCGCCATTTCTCCTCTACTCCCCTCTTCCCGCCTAACTTCTGTCACGTGACTCAGCTGACCATCAGACCCTCCCACACGTGCGACACGCAAACACGCACGCACGCTCACACACGCACACACAATGAGTTAAGCGTAGAGACCTGCAGGAATGCTGACGGGCTGCTACGTTATGAAGACTACCTGCCGGACACACACACGTTACGTGTTGTGTCGGGCTTCACACACAGCTCACATGTAACATTGTAGCCACACAGCTCACATGTAACATTATATCCACACAGCTCACATGTAACATTGTATCCACACAGCTCACATGTAACATTATATTCACACAGCTCACATGTAACATTATATTCACACAGCTCACATGTAACATTGTATCCACACAGCTCACATGTAACATTATATTCACACAGCTCACATGTAACATTATATTCACACAGCTCACATGTAACATTATATTCACACAGATCACATGTAACATTATATCCACACGGCTCACATGTAACATTATATCCACACAGCTCACATGTAACATTATATTCACACGGCTCACATGTAACATTATATCCACACGGCTTACATGTAACATTATATCCACACGGCTCACATGTAACATTATATTCACACGGCTCACATGTAACATTATATTCACACGGCTCACATGTAATATTATATTCACACGGCTCACATGTAACATTATATCCACACGGCTCACATGTAACATTATATTCACACGGCTCACATGTAACATTATATCCACACAGCTCACATGTAACATTATATCCACACAGCTCACATGTAACATTGTATCCACACAGCTCACATGTAACATTATATTCACACAGCTCACATGTAACATTATATTCACACAGCTCACATGTAACATTGTATCCACACAGCTCACATGTAACATTATATTCACACAGCTCACATGTAACATTATATTCACACAGCTCACATGTAACATTATATTCACACAGATCACATGTAACATTATATCCACACGGCTCACATGTAACATTATATCCACACAGCTCACATGTAACATTATATTCACACGGCTCACATGTAACATTATATCCACACGGCTTACATGTAACATTATATCCACACGGCTCACATGTAACATTATATTCACACGGCTCACATGTAACATTATATTCACACGGCTCACATGTAATATTATATTCACACGGCTCACATGTAACATTATATCCACACGGCTCACATGTAACATTATATTCACACGGCTCACATGTAACATTATATCCACACAGCTCACATGTAACATTATATCCACACGGCTCACATGTAACATTATATCCACACGGCTCACATGTAACATTATATTCACACGGCTCACATGTAACATTATATTCACACGGCTCACATGTAACATTATATCCACACGGCTCACATGTAACATTATATCCACACGGCTCACATGTAACATTATATCCACACGGCTCACATGTAACATTATATTCACACGGCTCACATGTAACATTATATTCACACGGCTCACATGTAACATTATATCCACACGGCTCACATGTAACATTATATTCACACGGCTCACATGTAACATTATATCCACACGGCTCACATGTAACATTATATTCACACGGCTCACATGTAACATTATATCCACACGGCTCACATGTAACATTATATTCACACGGCTCACATGTAACATTACATTCACACAGCTCACATGTAACATTATATCCACACAGCTCACATGTAACATTATATTCACACGGCTCACATGTAACATTATATTCACATAGCTCACATGTAACATTATATTCACACGGCTCACATGTAACATTATATTCACACGGCTCACATGTAACATTATATCCACACAGCTCACATGTAACATTATATCCACACAGCTCACATGTAACATTATATCCACACAGCTCACATGTAACATTATATTCACACGGCTCACATGTAACATTATATTCACACAGCTCACATGTAACATTATGTCCACACGGCTCACATGTAACATTATATCCACACAGCTCACATGTAACATTATATTCACACGGCTCACATGTAACATTATATTCACACAGCTCACATGTAACATTATATCCACACGGCTCACATGTAACATTATATTCACATAGCTCACATTTAACATTATATTCACACAGCTCACATGTAACATTATATTCACACAGCTCACATGTAACATTATATTCACACAGCTCACATGTAACATTATATTCACACAGCTCACATGTAACATTGTATTCACACAGCTCACATGTAACATTATATTCACATAGCTTACATTTAACATTATATTCACATAGCTTACATTTAACATTATATTCACATAGCTTACATTTAACATTATATTCGGGGCTACACTCAAAACATTCGGGGTTTAAGCCCCGGTAAAATTACCTGGCAACTCCGATGGCTGTGGATAGACTGACACACTGGAAACACCGGGTCATCCTTTAATCATGGACTGAGGTGTAAAAGTTCAAGATTTACAGTACCTGTAGAGGCTACCCTATAGTTAACAACAGTAGCCCACCTCATGTATCCGTCTTTGTCTTGTCTGTTTTGGGGTTCTGGGTGGGTCTATTATGGGGACTGGAATGGTTACTTTATATGCTCTCCATTGTTTTGAGAATTTGCAACATTTATGTGGGATAATGTTAATGTTAATTCTTAATCTCTCATACACTATCAACACTTCTTTGTTTCATATCTATGACCGAAATCCCAGAGTGGTTAATACTTTTTACATACCTACATGACTGACTAGTCAACTCAGTTGCATCTCCTGGAACGTAAAGGGAATCAACTCTCAGATAAAGAGGAAGAAAATCATTACTTATTTAAAGAAGCTATGTACAAGTATTGCATTCATTCAAGAATCACACCTTACTGATATGGAACATCTGAAACTTCAGATGGACTGGATCGGACACGTCTTTTTCCCTCTTCTAAAGCAAGAGGGGTTGCTGTACTTATAAACAAAAACATAATGTATAATTGAACTGAGTTGAAAAGATAAGAATAGTAGATTCCTGCTCGTTGATTGTGTTTTGAATATGAATAGGGTGACATTAGTAAATACTATAGATGGTCCCAACTATGACAACCCAGCCTTCTTTAATGGCCTACTTGTAAGACTAGCGGGGTTGAGGGTCCCTGCATTATTGGTGGAGACTTTAATCTGGTCCTTAACCCAGCTATTGACCGCTCACTGCCCAATGTACTTACACCATCTAAGGCAGCTTCAATATTGAATCACGGCATAAAAGAACTAGGGATATGTGGTATTTGGCGTACTCTCAACACTAACAAGAAAGATTTCTCCTTTTTCTCTAATGTTCATAATTCTTACTCTACAATAGATATGTTTTAGCCCCTCAAAATATACTCACTAGGGTAAAAGACTGCTCTTAACCGGCTGCTGCACTATCAGATCATAATACATTGAAGATGACCTGGGGAATGGAGCCTGTACAACCATCCCCTCAGAGACGGAGATTTCTTCTGAACGACCCAGAATTCATTGTATTTATGAACTCCCAAATCCACCTGTTCCTTGAGGCCAATCTGAATTCAGCTTCTCATGCAAATATCTGGGAGGCTCTCAAGACATTTATGAGGAGCTGTAAATTATCCTACACTGCACATAAATTAAAAGAAAAGAGAAACGCCTTGTCGAAATTAGATGAGGAAATTTGAATACTTGAGAAACAGCTCTTTGAAACTAAAAGAGTGGACATTTTAAACTCTTCAACCATGAAGCGGATACAACACAATAATTTATGCACTAACATTACATTACAGTCATTTAGCCGACACTTTTATCCAAAGCGACTTACAATAACTGCATTTAACGTAGGAAATCAGGAGAACTGCTAGTCATCAGAGGTCATAAGTACATCTAAATAAGCATCGAAGCACAAAACCAGTGCTAAAGTAAAAGTGCAAGAAAGAGTTTTTTTGTTTTTTAAAATGAGTGAATACAATAAGTGCTAAGAACAAGTAACAGGGTAGTAGTTCTTAAAGAGGTGAGTTTTTAACCTGCGCCGAAAGATGGCCAGCGACTCCACTGTCCTGACATCAGTGGGGAGTTCATTCCACCACTGTGGGGCCAGGACAGAACAGAGCCGGGACCGGGTCGATCGGCAGCAGGGGCCTCTGAGCGATGGGGCAACCAGGCGTCCCGAGGCAGCAGAGCTAAGTGGTCGGGCGGGGGTGTAGGGCTTGACCATGGCCTGGAGATAGGAAGGAGCTGTTCCTTTCACTGCCCTGTAGGCTAGCACCAGAGTCTTAAACTGGATGTGAGCAGCTCCTGGGAGCCAGTGTAGGGACATGAGAAGGGGAGTTGTGTGGGAGAACTTAGGGAGGTTGAACACCAGAGGAGCTGCAGCTTTCTGAACAAGCTCCAGAGGTCTGATGGCCGACGCCGGGGCACCAGCAAGGAGGGAGTTGCTGTAGTCCAGCTGAGAGATGACCAGAGCCTGGATGAGCACCTGTGCCGTCTCGTCGGTGAGGAATGGGTGAATCCTCCTGATGTTACAGAGAAGAAATCTGCAGGAGTGAGCAACCAATGCAACGCTTGCAGCAAATGACAGTTGGTCGTCCAGGATCACACCCAGATTCCTCACAGTCCGAGTTGGCGTCACCACGGTGTTGTCAATGGTGATGGCCAGGTCTCGGTGTGGGCAACCTTTCCCCGGGAGGAACATCAGCTCTGTCTTGTCCAGATTGAGCTTCAGGTGGTGTGTCGTCATGCACTCCGAGATGTCAGTCAAGCACGCAGCAATGCGTGTCTCTACTTGTGTGTCAGAGGGAGGGAAGGACAAGATCAGCTGGGTGACATCAGCATAACAATGGTAAGAGAAGTCATGCGAGCGAATAACAGAACCCAGGGACGTCATGTACAGGGAGAAAAGGAGAGGACCCCCAGAACCCGACCCTGTGGAACGCCTGTAGTCAGTCTGCGAGGCTCCGACACAGATCCCCTCCATGTCACCTGGTAGGAGCGACCCGTCAGGTAGGTTGCAAACATTGAGAGTGCAGAGCCTGTGACACCCAGCCCCTCGAGGGTAGAGAGGAGGATCTGGTGGTTCACTGTGTCGAACTGACAGGTTCAGGAGTATCAGAACAGAGGAGAGAGAGTTTGCTCTCGCAGAGTGCAGCGATTCTGTCACTGCAAGGAGGGCCGTCTCTGTCGAGTGACCCACCCTGAACCCCGACTGGTTGGGGTCCAGGAGGTTGTTCTGGTGGAGGTACAAAGAAAGTTGGTTAAATACAGCACGTTTGAGAGTTTTGGGATAACAGAGGAAGAAAGATCAGTGGCAAGGAGAGAGCGGAGGTGTCTATGGGTGGAAACCATGTGCGTAGGGGGAGGGGCTGAGGGGGGTGAAGAGAGGGAGAGAGAGTAGGACATGAAATAGTGGTCAGAGAGCTGGACGGGAGTAACAGATATTGGAGATAGGACAGTGTCTAGTAAAGATAAGGTCCAGCTGGTTGCCGGCCTTGTGGGTAGGAGGAGAGGGTGAGAGGTGAAGGTCAAAGGAGGAGAGGAAAGAGAGAAGAGGATCTAGCTTGTCGGTGTGGATGTTGAAGTCACTGAGAAGGATAAGTGCAGAGTCATCACCAGGGAAGTGCGAGACAAGTTTGTCAAGCTCCTCCAGAAACTCACCAAGGGGGCCTGGTGGGCGGTACACAACCACAATGGTGAGTTTGACTGGATAAGAGACAGTAACAGCATGAAATTCAAAAGAGGGCGGAGAAAATTGTGGGATGGAAACAAGAGAGTGTTTCTATTTCGGGGAGATTAATCAATCATTAATTAATCAGATTAGCAGGCCAGTACCACCACCCCACCTTCCAGCTCTGGGAGTGTGAGAAAAAGAGTACACATCAGACAGAGCTGCGGGTGTGGTAGTGTTTTCTGGCATGATCCAGGTCTCAGAGCAAGAAAGTTGAGGGAGAGCAAGGATGCGTAGCCTGAGATAAACTCAGCTTTCAGCACCACAGACTGGCAATTCCAGAGCCCTCCCGTCACCACTTGCTCAACGTGAGTGGAGAGAGTGGGATAGATGAGATTGGTGGGGTCACAGCACCTAGGAGTGACCCAACGTCTATGCCAGCCCCGGGAAGAGGAAAGGACAGGAATGTGAAGGAAACACATAGTCTATACTAGGTACACTAACAGAGCCAAAGCAGCTTTAGCTAGGACCAACTACCACTATTATGAGTATGGAAACAAAACTGGCAAGCTCCTAGCGTGGCATATAAAGAGGGAAGAAACAGATGAAGTTATCCACTCAGTAACTACTGATGAGGGCAGATCCCTGGTTAGCCCATCGGAGATCAACGCGCAATTCAAAACGTTTTATGAAACACTGTATAGATCATCCAAAGGAATCGAATCGAGTGCAACTGGACTTGGTATATATCCGTGAAGACGTTATATATATATATATATATATATACCACTGTATACATACCAAGTCCAGTTGCACTCGATTCAATTCCTTTGGATAACCATGACCTGGATGAATGAGAACATTCACAGACACTGTATAGATCAGCTCGCAACACCACTAACATTGCAGAGGGGCAATGTCTGGAAGGTTTACCTCTTCCTCAGATTAATGCAGAAGATAAAGATTGGCTGGACACTGACATAACTGGGGGGGGGGTCATGACGTCATTGCAGAATAATAAGGCCCGGAGCCAGATGGCTTCCCAATCGAATATTTTAAAACATTTTCGGGTAAACTGTTGTGTCCTCTAACAAGTATGATTAAAGAAACTTTGGACAATTAAACTTTGCCAGGCACTCTAGCATTAGCAACTGTAACACTGCTACCAAAACCTGAATAGGACCGACAGAGGTGTGACTCCTGCAGGCCTCTAAGCCTGTTGAACGCTGACTATAAGATTATTTCCAAATTAATAGCTAACAGACTAGAAGACATTATGTCAAAGATAATTCATCCCGACCAAACGGGATTCATCAAGAATAGACAGGGTCAGACAATGTTCGCCGGTTATTTCATATAGTGGACTATACGCAGAGGAAAAGGGAACCCATGCTGATAATATCAAGAGAAGGCGTTTGACAGGATCGAGCCTAGCTTTATGTTTCAAATGTTAGAAGCCATGACTTTCGGGGAGCGATTCATCCAACATACTTACTTCCCTGTTCCCATCCAGTAAGTTGAGCTGATGAGTTTCCTTAATATGATGGGTTACTATAGGATCCATCCATCCATCCATCCAACCATTATCTGAACCGCTTATCCTGCTCTCAGGGTCGCTGGAGCCTATCCCAGCAGTCATTGGGCAGCAGGCGGGGAGACACCCTGGACAGGCCGCCAGGCCATCACAGGGCCCACACACACACACACACACACACACACACACACACACACACACACACCTAGGGACAATTTTTAGTACGGCCGATCCACCTGACCTACATGTCTCTGAGTCACCTGACCTACATGTCTTTGAGTCACCTGACCTACATGTCTTGGAGTCACCTGACCTACATGTCTTGGAGTCGAGTCACCTGACCTGCATGTCTTGGAGTCACCTGACCTGCATGTCTTTGAGTCCCCTGACCTACATGTCTTTGAGTCACCTGACCTACATGTCTTTGAGTCACCTGACCTACATGTCTTGGAGTCACCTGACCTGCATGTCTTTGAGTCCCCTGACCTACATGTCTTGGAGTCACCTGACCTACATGTCTTTGAGTCCCCTGACCTACATGTCTTTGAGTCACCTGACCTACATGTCTTTGAGTCACCTGACCTGCATGTCTCTGAGTCACCTGACCTGCATGTCTTTGAGTCCCCTGACCTACATGTCTTTGAGTCCCCTGACATACATGTCTTTGAGTCCCCTGACCTGCATGTCTTTGAGTCCCCTGACATACATGTCTTTGAGTCCCCTGACCTACATGTCTTTGAGTCCCCTGACATACAGGTCTTTGAGTCCCCTGACATACATGTCTTTGAGTCCCCTGACCTACATGTCTTTGAGTCCCCTGACATACAGGTCTTTGAGTCACCTGACCTACATGTCTTGGAGTCGAGTCACCTGACCTGCATGTCTTTGAGTCACCTGACCTACATGTCTTTGAGTCCCCTGACATACATGTCTTTGAGTCCCCTGACCTACATGTCTTTGAGTCCCCTGACATACAGGTCTTTGAGTCCCCTGACATACATGTCTTTGAGTCCCCTGACCTACATGTCTTTGAGTCCCCTGACATACAGGTCTTTGAGTCACCTGACCTACATGTCTTGGAGTCGAGTCACCTGACCTGCATGTCTTTGAGTCACCTGACCTACATGTCTTTGAGTCACCTGACCTACATGTCTTTGAGTCACCTGACCTACATGTCTTTGAGTCACCTGACCTACATGTCTTTGAGTCACCTGACCTACATGTCTTTGAGTCACCTGACCTACATGTCTTGGAGTCACCTGACCTACATGTCTTTGAGTCACCTGACCTACATGTCTTGGAGTCACCTGACCTACATATGTTGGAGTCACCTGACCTACATGTCTTTGGACTGTGGGAGGAAACGGGAGCCCCCGGAGGAAACCCACACAGACACGGGGAGAACATGCAAACTCCACACAGAGGACGACCCGGGACGACCCCCAAGGCTGGACTACCCCTGGGCTCGAACCCAGGACCTTCTTGCTGTGAGGCGACCGTGCTAACCACTGCGCCACCGTGCCGCCCACTACAATAGGAGCTTGTGCAAAAACTTCTAGATTGCTGCTGTTCCCTTGACCAATTCAACCCACAGCATCCCTATGCTTTAGAGTCAATGCCAATTTGCCTTTTTGTGAGGAACAAGGTCATCTCAGTCTTTGCAGCTAGTGATAGTAGGTTATTTTGAAGGTGGAGCAGCCATTGCGCGGGCTTATATTTGGGGAGAGCATCCAGTGTACTACTTCTCATATAAATTCAAGAGTCATCACTGGCATTATTCCATCACTGAGTGATGGAGCTAGCTCTCACCCCTACTTTGGTGTAATTTATGTTAGCTCTCTCAATTCACCTGTCATGATTTCTACCTACCATAACCCTTTGGCCATTCTCTGCAACATAAGTAAACGAGACCCACCATCTGATGTGGTGCGTGATACACTTGCAGAGGCGCATCATAGACATCCACCATCTCCGGGGAAGGAACGACATGCTGGCAAACGCCATATCGAGTTTGAAAGTTGTGTGTGAGGGAACCATGTTAGACTAATTTAAAGATTAAAATACTTTCCGATTTGTTTTTAAGGTTGCCTCTTTTGTGCAACTATTTTAAGGGTGGGGGTGTTGTGTGTCCCTGACATGTTTGGTGCCTGCCAAAAGTTTTAGTCTGATACACCACACCTGTCCTATCCTGTTTAAAAGCACTCCCTCCACCCACCAGGCTCTCGCTCAGCAGATGTTACAGAAGTGGCGGCTCTTAGCCAACAGCTTGATTGTCTGCTGCCCCTCTCTTCTTTCTTTTCAGGCAATACATGGACACGTGTCCCTGCTAATTCCCTCTGCCGTCTGTGTCTCTTTCTTATGTGGCCTCCCTCTGAGCCGGTGATGTAACAATGCACTTGTGTGCGTAGTGCAAAATACAAGATATCAAAAAGGTATTAAAGCTACAATAACAAGATATTCAAGTCATATTTCACTTTGCTTGAATGGTTTCTTGTATCTGAATGAAGCCTTGAAATGAGATGAATTCCGGGTCACTCGCAGTGACCTGATTCTGGACTGCAAAAACACAAAATGGATTCTTGTAAAATGTGACTTCTGATACCGCCAGTTAGGCTTTGCTCCATTTTCTGTTTGTGTGGCCAGTGGAGGTTTATCAGGTGGCTGAGGCAACGTGGTGTAAAGCCAATGACCTGATATTCACACAAACACATACACACACACATGCACGCGCACACATGCGCGCACACACACACACACGCGCGCGCACACATGCGCAGACACGCAAACGCATATAAACGCGCGCGCATGCACGTATGCACACGAAAACACATGCCAAAGGCGTGCGCACACACGCAGCATGTGAACCAGGCTCCATGCCTTTACAGTGGTGTATGACTTAGATTGTGCCCAGCTGTTGCAAGCTGACAAGACAGCAGCCAGCACTGTGCGTGTCACTCTGCTTCTCTATGAGGGTGTGTAAATGTGCTAATGTGAGCATATGTGTGTGTCAGCGTCTATGTGTAATTGTGTACACTGGTGTGCATCTGTGCGCATATACACACTGTATTTGAAGCTTCACTTGCTTGAATGCTTCCCTGTGCAAGTGTGTCGCTGTATGTGTACATGTGTGTAAATGGCTTGTAGCGCTAGACTGCTGTTCCCTGACCTCTGTGCTGCACTAGAACACCTGTAACTACATTTACTGTAACTACTGCAGAACACCTGTAACTACATTTACTGTAACTACTGCAGAACACCTGTAACTACATTTACTGTAACTACTGCAGAACACCTGTAACTACATTTACTGTAACTACTGCAGAACACCTGTAACTACATTTACTGTAACTACTGCAGAACACCTGTAACTACATTTACTGTAACTACTGCAGAACACCTGTAACTACTGTAGAACACCTGTAACTACATTTACTGTAACTACTGCAGAACACCTGTAACTACATTTACTGTAACTACTGCAGAACACCTGTAACTACATTTACTGTAACTACTGCAGAACACCTGTAACTACATTTACTGTAACTACTGCAGAACACCTGTAACTACATTTACTGTAACTACTGCAGAACACCTGTAACTACATTTACTGTAACTACTGCAGAACACCTGTAACTACTGTAGAACACCTGTAACTATATTTACTGTAACTACTGCAGAACACCTGTAACTACATTTACTGTAACTACTGCAGAACACCTGTAACTATATTTACTGTAACTACTGCAGAACACCTGTAACTACATTTACTGTAACTACTGCAGAACACCTGTAACTACATTTACTGTAACTACTGCAGAACACCTGTAACTACATTTACTGTAACTACTGCAGAACACCTGTAACTACATTTACTGTAACTACTGCAGAACACCTGTAACTACATTTACTGTAACTACTGCAGAACACCTGTAACTACTGTAGAACACCTGTAACTATATTTACTGTAACTACTGCAGAACACCTGTAACTACATTTACTGTAACTACTGCAGAACACCTGTAACTACATTTACTGTAACTACTGCAGAACACCTGTAACTACATTTACTGTAACTACTGCAGAACACCTGTAACTACTGTAGAACACCTGTAACTATATTTACTGTAACTACTGCAGAACACCTGTAACTACATTTACTGTAACTACTGCAGAACACCTGTAACTACATTTACTGTAACTACTGCAGAACACCTGTAACTACATTTACTGTAACTACTGCAGAACACCTGTAACTACATTTACTGTAACTACTGCAGAACACCTGTAACTACATTTACTGTAACTACTGCAGAACACCTGTAACTACATTTACAGTAACTACTGTAGAACACCTGTAACTACTGCAGAACAGCTGTAACTACTGTAGAACACCTGTAACTACATTTACAGTAACTACTGCAGAACACCTGTAACTACATTTACAGTAAATACCGTAGAACAACTGTAACTACATTTACTGTAACTACTGCAGAACACCTGTAACTACTGTAGAACACCTGTAACTACATTTACAGTAAATACCGTAGAACAACTGTAACTACATTTACTGTAACTACTGTAGAACACCTGTAACTACTGTAGAACACCTGTAACTACATTTACTGTAACTACTGCAGAACACCTGTAACTACATTTACTGTAACTACTGCAGAACACCTGTAACTACATTTACTGTAACTACTGCAGAACACCTGTAACTACATTTACTGTAACTACTGCAGAACACCTGTAACTACATTTACTGTAACTACTGCAGAACACCTGTAACTACATTTACTGTAACTACTGCAGAACACCTGTAACTACATTTACTGTAACTACTGCAGAACACCTGTAACTACATTTACTGTAACTACTGCAGAACACCTGTAACTACATTTACTGTAACTACTGCAGAACACCTGTAACTACTGTAGAACACCTGTAACTATATTTACTGTAACTACTGCAGAACACCTGTAACTACATTTACTGTAACTACTGCAGAACACCTGTAACTACATTTACTGTAACTACTGCAGAACACCTGTAACTACATTTACTGTAACTACTGCAGAACACCTGTAACTACTGTAGAACACCTGTAACTACATTTACTGTAACTACTGCAGAACACCTGTAACTACATTTACTGTAACTACTGCAGAACACCTGTAACTGCATTTACTGTAACTACTGTAGAACACCTGTAACTACTGTAGAACACCTGTAACTACATTTACTGTAACTACTGCAGAACACCTGTAACTACATTTACAGTAAATACCGTAGAACAACTGTAACTATATTTACTGTAACTACTGTAGAACACCTGTAACTACTGTAGAACACCTGTAACTACATTTACTGTAACTACTGCAGAACACCTGTAACTACATTTACTGTAACTACTGCAGAACACCTGTAACTACATTTACTGTAACTACTGCAGAACACCTGTAACTACTGTAGAACACCTGTAACTACATTTACTGTAACTACTGCAGAACACCTGTAACTACATTTACAGTAAATACCGTAGAACAACTGTAACTACATTTACTGTAACTACTGTAGAACACCTGTAACTACTGCAGAACACCTGTAACTACATTTACTGTAACTACTGCAGAACACCTTAACTACTGTAGAACACCTGTAACTACATTTACTGTAACTACTGCAGAACACCTGTAACTACTGCAGAACACCTGTAACTACTGTAGAACACCTGTAACTACATTTACAGTAACTACTGTAGAACAACTGTAACTACATTTACAGTAAATACCGTAGAACAACTGTAACTACATTTACAGTAACTACTGCAGAACACCTGTAACTACTGTAGAACACCTGTAACTACATTTACTGTAACTACTGCAGAACACCTGTAACTACATTTACTGTAACTACTGCAGAACACCTGTAACTACATTTACAGTAAATACCGTAGAACAACTGTAACTACATTTACTGTAACTACTGTAGAACACCTGTAACTATTGTAGAACACCTGTAACTACATTTACTGTAACTACTGCAGAACACCTGTAACTACTGTAGAACACATGTAACTAAATTTACTGTAACTACTGCAGAACACCTGTAACTACTGTAGAACACCTGTAACTACATTTACAGTAACTACTGCAGAACACCTGTAACTACATTTGCAGTAA
>JAJHIY020000961.1:2255000-2312500 GCA_022114975.2 Lampris megalopsis
ACTGTGTGTGGTCTTCATGTGTGTATATCTTATACTGTGTGTGGTCTTCATGTGTGTATCTTATCTTATACTGTGTGTGGTCTTCATGTGTGTATCTCTTATACTGTGTGTGGTCTTCATGTGTGTATATCTTATACCGTGTGTGGTCTTCGTGTGTGTATCTTATCTTATACTGTGTGTGGTCTTCATGTGTGTATCTCTTATACTGTGTGTGGTCTTCATGTGTGTATATCTTATACCGTGTGTGGTCTTCGTGTGTGTATCTTATCTTATACTGTGTTTGCTGTGTTTCTGTAGGTCTGTCTTGTGCTGTTTGGCAAAGCTGCAGCCCTTAGCTCCTTTTAAACATGTGCCTGCACATTGTGTTAATGACAGTACATTGAACTGAACTGAAGTGAACTGAAGTGAAGTGAGTGGTATACTGGGGGTGTAAGCCCCCTACTGCAGGCCTCAGGAGAGCAGCCAGCTTGTAGAACCTGGGTGAACAGCTTAAGCAGCAGGGCCTCTGCAGGGCCACAGGCCTTGTTTGGTTTGAGACCCCGGAGTTTGTCTGCTCTTCTAGTGGTGAGACTTGCTAGTCGGCTGGGTTCTGGTTGTTTTTCATAGCTGATTCCAGCACTTCCAGCTTGTCTCTTTTATAGGTTTCTGTTCAGGTGAGAGGTCTTCTGGCAGTATTTCTTTGTATAGGTTTTCAAAATATTTTTTTCCAAATGTCTCTCTGTCTCTCTTTCTCTCCCTCACTCTCTCCCCCTCGCTCGCTCGCTCTCTCTCTCTCTCTCTCTCTCTGTCTGTCTGTCTGTCTGTCTCTCCGTCTATGTGTAAGGATATGCACTCTTGGTTCCAAAGGTCGGTAACTCATCTTAGGAGGTACAGTAATTATGTAATGTCTTGGTGAAGTATTTTTCAGCATGTGTGTGTATGTGTGTGGATAGATATGAATCAGTTACTCACCTACTCTCACAGCAGCCAGGGAAGATGCAGCATAACCCAGAAAAGAGAGAAATAAGGGAAAGGAGAAAGACAAGACAAAAAAAGGAATTAGTGAACTGGTTCGATAAGACCGTTCTCAGTGCGTGACGTAGACTACACCCTCAGCCGCGCTACTGTCATGCTATGTCCACTCATAGTTGAATCCATCACACAGGAGTTATATAGCGTAGTAAGCACAACACATGACATTTGACTGTTCTACAGAAGAGAAACAACGGATGAGTAAGGCGTCAAAAGAGGACGCTGGTTTTCATTCTTTTGTTTCTTGACACATGACGATATATATATATATATATATATATATATATACATATAGGCCTTTTCCATTCACATGTGCTGGCTGAGTTTGACTCGGTGGGACTCGGTTGGACTCGGTTTGACCCGGTGCGTCCGCGCCGCTGGGATTTGTATTTCCATGACAACAGGGCTGCCCGCCTGAAGGTGTGTTTATGATGACACGCTTGCCTCGAGTCGATGAAGTTTAAAAGCAATGTCCTCTTCCACAGACCGAGTGTCCTTCTCTTTTGTCTTTGCTGGTTTGTGAGACCCACATGAGACACGAACACGTGGCTCGTGATGTGCAGAAATTCCACTTGACAGCACTTTGGGCAACAATAAGCAAGAGAAGTGGTATGAAAGGGGGCTGACGGTGCTTTATTAATATCAACAGGCATTGCATTGTTAGCGTACAGCTGTGGAGTAATCAGCTGAGCTCAGCGTATTGCACAACACCAGTTGTGTTGGGTCATAAAGCCCAGCTGCTGATTTGGAGCACTTCCGGCGGCCTCCGTGCTGGGGGTGTTGCGCAATACCAGGAAGAACACAGAGCACTCTTTTTGCTTTTGAACTTGCGAGTTTATTCTCCCAAGAACAGCTAGCAAGAACGTTCTCCCCAAGGACACACATCCATTCTTTGGTTTGTGAAGGAGTTCTGGAGTATCTGCTCTGTCCAGGAAGTCTTTCAGAGACGTCCCTCAACACCGGACTCACCTCAACTCAACTCAACTCAACTCAACTCAACTCAGTTCAGTTTGTTGTCATTAACAACAATGTGCAGGCCATGTTAAACATGAAATAAGGGCTGTGGCTTCACCAACCAGTGCAAGACAGACACACACAAACACACTATAAGATACACACACATGAAGACCACACACACTATAAGATACACACACATGAAGACCACACACAGTATAAGATATACACACATGAAGACCACACACACTATAAGATATACACACATGAAGACCAAACACAGTATAAGATACACACACATGAAGACCACACACAGTATAAGATACACACACATGAAGACCACACACAGTATAAGATATACACACATGAAGACCACACACAGTATAAGATACACACACATGAAGACCACACACAGTATAAGATATACACACATGAAGACCACACACAGTATAAGATATACACACATGAAGACCACACACAGTATAAGATACACACACATGAAGACCACACACAGTATAAGATATACACACATGAAGACCACACACAGTATAAGATATACACACATGAAGACCACACACAGTATAAGATATACACACATGAAGACCACACACAGTATAAGATATACACACATGAAGACCACACACAGTATAAGATATACACACATGAAGACCACACACAGTATAAGATATACACACATGAAGACCAAACACAGTATAAGATATACACACATGAAGACCACACACAGTATAAGATATACACACATGAAGACCACACACAGTATCCACATAGATTTGTGTGTCAGCTTTCAGTTTTTGGACAAATACTTCCTTCAAAACAAACTCCTTTAAAACTGTTCAGCCAGGAGAAGGAAGACGAGTCTTTACAGCATCACGAGTCAGGAGAAGGAAGACGAGTCTTTACAGCATCACGAGCCAGGAGAAGGAAGACGAGTCTTTACAGGATCACGAGCCAGGAGAAGGAAGACGAGTCTTTACAGCATCACGAGCCAGGAGAAGGAAGACGAGTCTTTACAGCATCACGAGTCAGGAGAAGGAAGACGAGTCTTTACAGCATCACGTGCCAGGAGAAGGAAGATGAGTCTTTACAGCATCACGTGCCAGGAGAAGGAAGACGAGTCTTTACAGCATCACGAGTCAGGAGAAGGAAGACGAGTCTTTACAGTATCACGTGCCAGGAGAAGGAAGACGAGTCTCTACAGCATCACGAGTCAGGAGAAGGAAGACGAGTCTTTACAGCATCACGTGCCAGGAGAAGGAAGATGAGTCTTTACAGCATCACGAGTCAGGAGAAGGAAGACGAGTCTTTACAGTATCACGTGCCAGGAGAAGGAAGACGAGTTTCTACAGCATCACGAGTCAGGAGAAGGAAGACGAGTCTTTACAGCATCACGTGCCAGGAGAAGGAAGACGAGTCTCTACAGCATCACGTGCCAGGAGAAGGAAGACGAGTCTTTACAGCATCACGTGCCAGGAAAAGGAAGATGAGTCTTTACAGCATCACGTGCCAGGAGAAGGAAGACGAGTCTTTACAGCATCACGTGCCAGGAGAAGGAAGATGAGTCTTTACAGCATCACGAGCCAGGAGAAGGAAGACGAGTCTTTACAGCATCATGTGTCAGGAGAAGGAAGACGAGTCTTTACAGCATCACGTGCCAGGAGAAGGAAGACGAGTCTTTACAGCATCACGTGCCAGGAGAAGGAAGACGAGTCTTTACAGCATCATGTGTCAGGAGAAGGAAGACGAGTCTTTACAGCATCACGAGTCAGGAGAAGGAAGACGAGTCTTTACAGCATCACGTGCCAGGAGAAGGAAGACGAGTCTTTACAGCATCACGAGTCAGGAGAAGGAAGACGAGTCTCTACAACATCGCGAGTCAGCTTAATTCTGCCCACCTGATGATGACTTAGTGCAATGCTAATGCTAATGGATGGAGCGAGTACAGTCAAAGGACGCCTACAACTGCTGACCCAGCTGGGCTCATTCAGCCATGTATCAACCGTACACCATCATTATCATCATCATCATCAACCGGACACTCAGCCCCGGTAACGGACGTCCTTCTATCAACTGGACACTCAGCCCCGGTAACGGACGTCCTTCTATCAACAGGACACTCAGCCCCGATAACGGACGTCCTTCTATCAACCGGACACTCAGCCCCGGTAACGGACATCCTTCTATCAACTGGACACTCAGCCCCGGTAACGGACGTCCTTCTATCAACCGGACACTCACACTCAGCCCCGGTAACGGACGTCCTTCTATCAACTGGACACTCAGCCCCGGTAACGGACGTCCTTCTATCAACAGGACACTCAGCCCCGATAACGGACGTCGTTCTATCAACCGGACACTCAGCCCCGGTAACGGACATCCTTCTATCAACTGGACACTCAGCCCCGGTAACGGACATCCTTCTATCAACTGGACACTCACACTCAGCCCCGGTAACGGACGTCCTTCTATCAACTGGACACTCAGCCCCGGTAACGGACGTCCTTCTATCAACCGGACACTCAGCCCCGATAACGGACGTCCTTTTATCAACTGGACACTCAGCCCCGGTAACGGACGTCCTTCTATCAACCGGACACTCAGCCCCGGTAACGGACGTCCTTCTATCAACCGGACACTCAGCCCCGGTAACGGACGTCCTTCTATCAACCGGACACTCAGCCCCGGTAACGGACGTCCTTCTATCAACCGGACACTCAGCGCCGGTAACGGACGTCCTTCTATCAACTGGACACTCAGCCCCGGTAACGGACGTCCTTCTATCAACAGGACACTCAGCCCCGGTAACGGACGTCCTTCTATCAACCGGACACTCAGCCCCGGTAACGGACGTCCTTCTATCAACTGGACACTCAGCCCCGGTAACGGACGTCCTTTTATCAACAGGGCACTCAGCCCCGGTAACGGACGTCCTTCTATCAACCGGACACTCAGCCCCGGTAACGGACGTCCTTCTATCAACCGGACACTCAGCCCCGGTAACGGACGTCCTTCTATCAACTGGACACTCAGCCCCGGTAACGGACGTCCTTTTATCAACAGGGCACTCAGCCCCGGTAACGGACGTCCTTCTATCAACCGGACACTCAGCCCCGGTAACGGACGTCCTTTTATCAACCGGACACTCAGCCCCGGTAACGGACGTCCTTCTATCAACAGGACACTCAGCCCCGGTAACGGACGTCCTTCTATCAACAGGACACTCAGCCCCGGTAACGGACGTCCTTTTCAGTCGGAGAAACCATCTTGTGTTGCACATTTACATTTCACCCTGTATGGTGGACTTTTGCTGTGTTCGTGATAGATTTGGTGCACCCCAACAGCTACTACAGTCTACTATGAATACCAACAGACCAGTTCACTGGCAAAGCTAAAAGTCATATTGCCGTTATAGTGCCACAAACCATACTTCTCCAGCTGTGTGGGTTGTCCTTACAGAACTGTAAGTGGGACAATTACTAAAGATAAAATTTTAGTTTCATCTGGTTTTTTAAATCAAGCTCAGGCAACTTCATCCAGTCATTATCTGGCATAACTGCTGCAGCGTTTAATAATAACTGTTAAGTGGGAGGTACCATCAGCGAGACAGGTGGTAGTGAAGTCTAACAATAGTGCCGTTGGCTGGTGAACAGCTCACTGAATCATGTCGAATATAAGCTGGGTGTGGGTCTGGGGTGAGGACATAAGCTGGGTGTGGGTCTGGGGTGAGGACATAAGCTGGGTGTGGGTCCGGGGTGAGGACATAAGCTGGGTGTGGGTCCGGGGTGAGGATATGAGCTGGGTGTGGCTCCAGGGTGAGGGGACTAATGGGTGTCCAGCTGAGCTGTAAATTCGCTACATAGTATGTGTCAGTATAACAACATAAATCATAAATTAATTATATATGTGTGTTTGTGTGTGCTTGTGTGTATGTTCAACAGATCTATATAAGGACGGCATGTTGGGAAACACATGTATGTACATGTTGGGGGCAGTTTGGCAGCGTGTTGGGAAACACATGTATGTACATGTTGGGGCAGTTTGGCGGCGTGTTGGGAAACACATATAAGTACATGTTGGGGCAGTTTGGCAGGGTGTTGGGAAACACATATATACGTACATGTTGGGGCAGTTTGGCAGGGTGTTGGGAAACACATATATACGTACATGTTGGGGCAGTTTGGCGGCGTGTTGGGAAACACATATACATACATGTTGGGGCAGTTTGGCAGGGTGTTGGGAAACACATGTATGTACATGTTGGGGCAGTTTGGCGGCGTGTTGGGAAACACATGTATGTACATGTTGGGGCAGTTTGGCGGCGTGTTGGGAAACACATGTATGTACATGTTGGGGCAGTTTGGCGGCGTGTTGGGAAACACATATAAGTACATGTTGGGGCAGTTTGGCGGCGTGTTGGGAAACACATATAAGTACATGTTGGGGCAGTTTGGCGGCGTGTTGGGAAACACATGTATGTACATGTTGGGGCAGTTTGGCGGCGTGTTGGGAAACACATATAAGTACATGTTGGGGCAGTTTGGCGGCGTGTTGGGAAACACATATAAGTACATGTTGGGGCAGTTTGGCAGGGTGTTGGGAAACACATATATACGTACATGTTGGGGCAGTTTGGCAGGGTGTTGGGAAACACATATATACGTACATGTTGGGGCAGTTTGGCGGCGTGTTGGGAAACACATATACATACATGTTGGGGCAGTTTGGCAGGGTGTTGGGAAACACATGTATGTACATGTTGGGGCAGTTTGGCGGCGTGTTGGGAAACACATGTATGTACATGTTGGGGCAGTTTGGCGGCGTGTTGGGAAACACATGTATGTACATGTTGGGGCAGTTTGGCGGCGTGTTGGGAAACACATATAAGTACATGTTGGGGCAGTTTGGCGGCGTGTTGGGAAACACATATAAGTACATGTTGGGGCAGTTTGGCGGCGTGTTGGGAAACACATATAAGTACATGTTGGGGCAGTTTGGCAGGGTGTTGGGAAACACATATATGTACATGTTGGGGCAGTTTGGCGGCGTGTTGGGAAACACATATACATACATGTTGGGGCAGTTTGGCAGGGTGTTGAAAAACACATGTATGTACATGTTGGGGCAGTTTGGCGGCGTGTTGGGAAACACATGTATGTACATGTTGGGGCAGTTTGGCGGCGTGTTGGGAAACACATGTATGTACATGTTGGGGCAGTTTGGCGGCGTGTTGGGAAACACATGTATGTACATGTTGGGGCAGTTTGGCGGGGTCTACGGTGCCTTTCAGGCCAATGCCTAACAATGTTTAGTCTTAAAAGAAATCTTAAAGTAATGTGACTGGTCTACAAGTCATGGAATGGTTTAGGCCCAGAATGCATCTGTGATATGGAATATAAAACAAGTAGGGCTCTTAGATCCATGGACTCAGGTCAGACAGTACAGCCCAGAGTCCAAACCAGACCTGGTGGAGCAGCATTTAGCTGTTATGCTGCATGCAACTGGAACACCCTGCCAGGAGATCTTAGACGTGCCCCAAATGTAGCTAATTTTAAAACCAGTTAAAACCAGTTCTCTTTTCATGTGTCTGTGATTGAGCTCTAAAACTGGCACTCTGTTCCTGCTCTATTCCTGCACCTTAATTCTGGAGGCAGACCTCTCGTCATTACATTACATTAGGGTTAGGGTTCGTCACTCCCGGCGGAGAAGTGACGTCTTGGGCTTCCATCTCCAAAAGCGATAAAGACATAGTTGAGGCTACTTTGTTTTCATTCTATTTTATGTACTTGGTATTTCCTTTTTAGATTACTTATCTTTTAATTATATAACTCCTTTTAATTACTATTTATGTACTTGGTACTTTCTTTTACTTCTCCTGGATCTCCAGCTTGCCGCGGAGGACAAGCTTGCATGTACTAATGATCCCAAGAGCTGTGCTGTCCCGAGCTTGGCTCCTGGTAGGGTCCCCCAAGGTAGCTTGGTCAAGGGGAGGTTCCAGAGTAGGGTCCCCCAAGGCAGCTGGGTCAAGGGGAGGTTCCAGAGTAGGGTCCCCCAAGGCAGCTTGGTCAAGGGGAGGTTCCAGACCTGCCTTATCTGAGCTAATTCTTCTGCGGTGATCAGGGCCGCGTCCTGTGTTGTCTGGCGTCGACATGCAGGTCACGAAAAACAAGATGTCTTCTCTTCTGGCAGCTCATCAGCTGAAAACCCTCGATGCTCCACTCATCCTCTGATGATTTGGAGGAGTCTAATTTGTGATTGGGTTGAATTTTAAGAAATAAATAAGGAAGGGTGTCCGGGTGGCGTGGCGGTCTATTCCGTTGCCTACAAACATGGGGATCGCCGGCTCAAATCCCTGTTTTACCAATGGCTTGGTCGGGCGTCCCTACAGACACAATTGGCTGTGTCTGTGGGTGGGAAGCCGGAGGTGGGAATGTGTCCTGGTGGCTGCACTAGCGCCTCCTCTGATTGGTCGGGGTGCCTGTTCGGGGGGGGGGCTGGGGGGAATAGCGTGATCCTCCCACGCGCTACGTCCCCCTGGTGAAACTCCTCACTGTCTGGTGAAAAGAAGTGGCTGGTGACTCCACATGTATGGGAGGAGGCATGGGGTAGTCTGCAGCCCTCCTGGACCAGCAGAGGGGGGGGGCAGAGACCGGGACGGCTCGGGAGAGTGGGGTGATTGACCGGATACAGTTGGGGAAGAAAAGTGGAATTGTAGCAGTTTAACTGTAAAACATTAAAGAGCAAAGCTAGTGTGTAACGGTTTAATGAGACAGGTCTCACAGCCGGCTGCAGCCACCTCACACGTGGGACACACACTGACTTGTGTACATGTTGCCCTTGTGTACAACTTGTACACAACAAATACTATTGTACACACTACATGTACACGTTTGCATGTATGTTTGTATGTGTGTGTTTGTTTGTTGTGTCTGTGTTTGGGGTGGTCTTGTGTGTGTGTGTGTGTGTGTGTGTGTGTGTGTGTGGAAGTGTGTTTTTGTGGCGTACATTAGTGTGGATAAAGGTCAGGGGGCGCCGCCGGCTGGGCTGCCGCTCTACACATGGCACAGCACGTATCAGGTGGGAGCTGCTGTCAGAGACACACCTGCCTGTTTTAACTGGCCTGCTACACTCTCTCTCTCTCCCCCCTCTCCCCCCTCTCAAACACACACACACACACACAGACACACACAGCCATTTCCTGAGCCTGTCTGTCTCAGCCATGAGTAATGGCCAGAACATCTCACATGGTCCTTGACCTTTGACCCCGTACAGCCTTAGGGGCTGTGCTTCTATGGAGTTCACATTGGTGGAGTTCAGTGTGTGTGCGTGTGTGCGCACGCTCGTGTGTGTGTGCGCGTCTATGCATGTGTGTGTGTGTGTGTGTGTGTGTGTGAGTGTGTGTACATGTGTTCTGTAGAATTTTCTTAATATAAGTATGTGTGTTGACTGAGTGTACACGCACCCGGGTTAACAGGCATCTCACAACCTTTTCCCCGGTGGCGGGCGGCATCTTTTCCCCGGTGGCGGGCGGCATCTTTTCCCCGGTGCCGGGCGGCATGTTTTCCCCGGTGCCGGGCGGCATCTTTTCCCCGGTGGCGGGCGGCATCTTTTCCCCGGTGGCGGGCGGCATCTTTTCCCCGGTGGCGGGCGGCATCTTTTCCCCGGTGGCAGGTGGCATCTGGAAGGGATTCCCCTTTTATGGTCGAGCCATCACTGGCAGGACCCATGGACATCTATGGAGCTACCCTCCCCCATCCTCCAGTTCAGCTCCCAGGGTTTAACGGGAGGCCCGGAGAGAGAGGCCCAGGTCTGGGGAGCCGCCGATCAGACTATGCCCTCACAGAAACCCCCAATAACGGGCTCGCCAGCTGGGGTCGTGACCCTTTTTGCTGGCCGGAATGCTGTAGCATCGCGAGCAAATGGGGGAGTTCACTCTTAGAGGGAGTGTAAGATGAGGGAGGCTCAGGGTTGCCAGGTTAGATTCCGGTCAGCAATTCCAACTATTCTCCAATGCAGGTTTTCACAAGCTCAGATGTGAAAAGCGGCGGGTGGAGGTGGCACCGGTGGGGGTTTGTGCGGGCAGAACGAGGGCGGTGTACTGGGTTAACGCTCTAAAGGAGGTGCTAGGTGTGGACATGTTGACAGGGGGCGAGCGTCTCATGCCACGCTGCAGTAAACAGCGGTGAAAGAGGGGACGCCTCCCCATACCGAGACTGGGGGAGGGACGCCACGCGGGGGTAAGATGAACTGAGAGCTGTTTGCGGGGCATGTCCTCCTCGCACTCGCTCGTGCACACCAGCGTGCCTTTAAAGCTCTTGTGTTATGGGAGAAACACAAGTTCCAGGTATTGGTTGTCATGGGAGATTACACACAAAGCAGCTGATTCACCTTCAAAACTCCTCACGCCGCTTCCGGTGTGGGAAGATGGCGGCACGACTTCACGTGGGCAGCGGCCTCCCCCAGTACCGTCCATGCAGTGTCTTTTTCCACGTCTGCGTCCAAGTTTTTGTCTTCATGTGAAGGCTGGGAGAGCTGGCGCTGGATCGGCTGGGAGAGCGGGGATGGCTAAGCTAACTGCTAGCCCATGCAGACCGGCGGTTCCGACAGTCCTCCTGGCTGGCGTTCGCTCCCTTGGACAGTGAAGTTTTTGTGTAGTGTGGATATGTGTGTGCTGGTTGAACGTGTGTGTTGTTGTAGTTCTTGGGTGCGTCTCTGTCTGTGTTGTGAGCTGGCAAACGACATGCTTTTTCATTTCATTTGTGAAACAACAAATAAAGTGTCCTGATTCCTGAAACCCAGGTGTCCAGTTAGACGACGTCATCGCCAGATGTTATTGCCCACGTTCACCACTTGGTGTTCACCACACGTTAGTGCAGCGTACAGTACACCGCAGTAGCGGGTACCTAAGTACACTGTGTACCGAGGTGTTTCATGCTGTCCTGATCAGTGTTCGAGTCTGCCCTGACAGATGTGAGAAAGTCATATGATGTTTTGATTGTCCATGTTGTAAAATGACAGCAAGTTCGACCCCTCCAATGTGGTACATTTCTGTGAGTATCCGTTCTCCAACACAGCGCAGCACCGACGCATGGGGTCTGTCTTGGGTTTATGTTTTACTGACTCCATTTCTAAGACTGGACCTCTGCTGAACTCTGAAAGAGCCCCTCGAGCATGCCGAGTGCTAAACGGAAAGCTTCATCTGCTCAAGAGGGCAGTTTGTTTGGTCCAGTCCAGCAGATCTGGATCACTACACCCTAATGTTAGCCATGCAGGGAGAGGAGTGAGTGTGCCAAGGAAGGGCAGGAAGCCCGTCGACTCCTTCAGCTGCTGCAGGCAGATGATTTGGGCGGGGAGGGGTAGGAGGTGCCAGAGGTGTGATGGGGGCTGTTGTCATTCAGCTGGGGTGGGTGAGGGGTGTGAATTTGTGCCTCTCACACCTGCAGTAAAACACATTCAGGTTATCAGCCAGGACTCGGCATGGGGGGGGGGGTCTTTTGCAATCTGTGACGTCTTGCAGACCCCTCCACACTGATGCAAGGTTGTTGGCTGAAAACCTCTTTTTCTTCAGCTTTTCCATGTAACTTCTTTTTCTTTTAGGCACTCTGATCTCCTTTGTCGGTGAGTTTCTGGCCTACTTGTTCAACCTCCGTCCCACTGCTGCAGCCACCAGTCTGTTCAGCCTCCATCCTCAGCCTCCGTCCCACTGCCACAGCCACCGGTCTGTTCAGCCTCCATCCTCAGCCTCCGTCCCACTGCCACAGCCACCAGTTTGTTCAACCTCCGTCCCACTGCTGCAGCCACCAGTTTGTTCAACCTCCGTCCCACTGCTGCAGCCACCAGTCTGTTCAGCCTCCGTCCCACTGCCGCAGCCACCAGTCTGTTCAGCCTCCATCCTCAGCCTCCGTCCCACTGCCACAGCCACCAGTTTGTTCAACCTCCGTCCCACTGCTGCAGCCACCAGTCTGTTCAGCCTCCGTCCCACTGCCGCAGCCACCAGTCTGTTCAGCCTCCATCCTCAGCCTCCGTCCCACTGCCGCAGCCACCGGTCTGTTCAGCCTCCGTCCCACTGCCGCAGCCACCAGTCTGTTCAGCCTCCATCCTCAGCCTCCGTCCCACTGCCACAGCCACCAGTCTGTTCAGCCTCTGTCCCACTGCCGCAGCCACCAGTCTGTTCAGCCTCCATCCTCAGCCTCCGTCCCACTGCCGCAGCCACCGGTCTGTTCAGCCTCCGTCCCACTGCCGCAGCCACCGGTCTGTTCAGCCTCCATCCCACTGCCGCAGCCACCAGTCTGTTCAGCCTCTGTCTCACTGCCGCAGCCACCAGTCTGTTCAGCCTCCGTCCCACTGCTGCAGCCACCAGTCTGTTCAGCCTCCATCCCACTGCCGCAGGCACCAGTCTGTTCAGCCTCCGTCCCACTGCCGCAGCCACCAGTCTGTTCAGCCTCCATCCTCAGCCTCCGTCCCACTGCCGCAGCCACCGGTCTGTTCAGCCTCCATCCTCAGCCTCCGTCCCACTGCCGCAGCCACCGGTCTGTTCAGCCTCCATCCTCAGCCTCCGTCCCACTGCCGCAGCCACCGGTCTGTTCAGCCTCCGTCCCACTGCCGCAGCCACCAGTCTGTTCAGCCTCCATCCTCAGCCTCCGTCCCACTGCCACAGCCACCAGTCTGTTCAGCCTCCATCCTCAGCCTCCGTCCCACTGCCACAGCCACCAGTCTGTTCAGCCTCTGTCCCACTGCCGCAGCCACCAGTCTGTTCAGCCTCCATCCTCAGCCTCCGTCCCACTGCCGCAGCCACCGGTCTGTTCAGCCTCCGTCCCACTGCCGCAGCCACCGGTCTGTTCAGCCTCCATCCCACTGCCGCAGCCACCAGTCTGTTCAGCCTCTGTCTCACTGCCGCAGCCACCAGTCTGTTCAGCCTCCGTCCCCAGCCTCCGTCCCACTGCCGCAGCCACCGGTCTGTTCAGCCTCCATCCTCAGCCTCCGTCCCACTGCCGCAGCCACCGGTCTGTTCAGCCTCCATCCCACTGCCGCAGCCACCAGTCTGTTCAGCCTCTGTCTCACTGCCGCAGGCACCAGTCTGTTCAGCCTCCATCCCACTGCCACAGGCACCAGTCTGTTCAGCCTCCATCCCACTGCCGCAGGCACCAGTCTGTTCAGCCTCCATCCCACTGCCGCAGGCACCAGTCTGTTCAGCCTCTGTCTCACTGCCGCAGGCACCAGTCTGTTCAGCCTCTGTCTCACTGCCGCAGGCACCAGTCTGTTCAGCCTCCATCCCACTGCCGCAGGCACCAGTCTGTTCAGCCTCTGTCTCACTGCTGCAGCCACCAGTCTGTTCAGCCTCCATCCCACTGCCGCAGGCACCAGTCTGTTCAGCCTCCATCCTACTGCCGCAGGCACCAGTCAGGCCTGCTGAAGCTGTCTTATGGCACTTCTGGACCAAAAAGGCCTTTTTGAGAGGAACTACCCACCGGGGCGCTTCCCCGAGAACTATGAACCTTCAGGGGCTTTTGCGGTTTGCATTCACATCGCCAAGAACGCTGAAGTGACGCAAGCCAGCAGGTAGAACACCAACGACAAATGTGTATGAACACATTCACCTCATCCTACGTGATAAAACAACAACAACAACAACAACAACAACAACAAGATGGAGGATGCCGTGATTGGACCTGTGTGTTTGTTGTGTGTCGTGGGTTTCATAAGCGATAATGCCCGATGAGGTGTCCATTATCAGAAATTAACGGACAACAGGGAGGTCAGAATCAGCTGTCCCCTGCTGCATGTTGGATGGTTGCCTCCACGGAGTCCATTACTCCCTGCTTATGGACACCTCGGGGGGCGCTATCCTGCTCATTCCATGGCCACTTGCCAAAGCGTTTAATTTATATTTTCATGCGTTTCATGTGGGAGGTATCTGGGTTCAAATCCAACTTGGACCTTTCCATGTGGAGTTTGTATGTTCTACTCGTGTCCGTGTGAGTTCTTCACACACCACACACAGGCGTGTCAGGGCCATGGCGCTGGCTCCACATCTGCAGATGGCCCAGGACGAACGGCGGACCACTGCTCCCAGCAGCTCGGACTGGCACAAACAGATGATGTGTAAAGAAATGTACTAAGAAATCCCTGAACCCCACAACTGGGGTTGTGGGGTTCAGGGGAGCAAACTGTTGCATTTCACTGATGAGTGGGTACACAACTCGTTACTCCATGTGTCCTTCCTGACTAATAAGTCACAACAGCACAACATCCATCACAAACCACTTTCCCCACAACCTGTTAGAGAGAGAGTGCCAGTATGTGTGTGTGTGCATGTGTGTGTGCATGTGTGTGTGTGTGTGTGTGAGAGAGTGAGTGTGTGTGTGTGTGTGTGTGTGCGTGTGTGCATGTGTGTGTGAGTGTGTGTGTGTGTGTGGGTGTGTTAGGAGGGAGAACAGGAGGTGGGGATTGTAGCGATTGTGTTGTGGTGAACTGTGCTGGACTTCAGTCCTCAGTTTAACCACTTCTCCACACAGACGTTATGAGCTGTGGGACTCTGTGGAGACACAACACTGCTGTGCAAACTCAGCTTTTTCAAAAGTCTTTCGCACGTCTCAAATTCTAATTGCAAACTGTTTGATGTATCACATGACATGCTACAGTGTCATCATGGTTCCGCCCATGTGGAGTCACATATTAATCTGGTTCTGGGACATATTTCAAACGCCACCCTGGTCATGATCAGATTTAATGGAAAACTAAATTAAGGATCAGAATCACTTGGTGAACTACAACACTGTGCATCCAAACATGTGATGGAGTGGGACTGAAGTGAAGCAGCAGTAAGGCAGTGCTGCCAGGCGGTCGGCTGGGGGGCTTTTCTTCTCGAGCCTGTTCTGTCCCCACTTTCTCTTTTTATCAAACACATTTATTCAACTCTTACTTATCTGTCTCCAAACTCTTCTGCAAGTCCCCTCATCTGAGCAGTGTGTTCAATGCACACAGGTACCCTAGAGCCTGCTCTGTACACTCTGCAACAAAACTCTGTGCACACTGCACAATCTGTTATAAACTCTCCACATTCTGCAACCAAACTGCACAGTCTGCAACCAAACTGTCCACACTCGCCAACAAAACTCTGCACACTCTGCAACTAAACTCTCCAAACTCTCCACACTCTGCAACAAAACTCTGCAGACTCTTCAAACTCTGCAACAAAACTCTTCATACTGTGCAACAAAACTCTGCACACTCTGTACACTCTGCAACCAAACTCTGCACGCTCTGCAACAAAACTCTGCATACTCTGCATACTCTGCAACTAAACTCTGCACACTCTGCAACAAAACTGTGCACACTCTGTACACTCTGCAACCAAACTCTGCACGCTCTGCAACAAAACTCTGCACACTCTGTACACTCTGCAAACTCTGCAACAAAACTCGGCATACTCTGCAACAAAACTCTCCACACTCTGCAACAAAATCCTGCACACCCTGCATACTCTGCAAAAACAACTCTGCACACTCTGCAACAAAACTCTCCACACTCTGCAAACTCTGCAACAAAACTCTGCATACTCTGCATCAAAGCTCTCCACACTCTGCATACTCTGCAAACTCTGCAACAAAACTCTGCATACTCTGCAACAAAACTCTGCACACTGCAACCAAACTCTGCATACTCTGCAACAAAACTCTCCACACTCTGCAAACTCTGCAACAAAACTCTGCATACTCTGCACACTCTGCAACCAAACTGCACACTCTGCAACAAAAATCTGCATACTCTGCAACAAAACTCTGCACACTCTGAACGCTCTGCAACAAAACTCTGCATACTCTGCAACAAAACTCTCCACACTCTGCATACTCTCTGCACTCTACAACCAAACTCTGCACACTCAGCAACAAAACTCTCCACATTCTCCAACAAAATTCTGCACACTCTGCATACTCTGCAAGAAAACCCTGCATACTCTGCAACCAAGCTCTCCACACTGCAACAAAACTCTCCACACTCTGCAAACTCTGCAACAAAACTCTTCATACTCTGCAACTAAACTCTGCACACTCTGCACAATCTGCAACAAAACTCTGCATACTCTGCAACAAAACTCTCCACACTCTGCATACTCTCCACACTCTACAACCAAACTCTGCACACTCTGCAACAAAACTCTCCACACTCTGAAACCAAACTCTGCATACTCTACAATAAAACTCTGCACACTCTGCAACAAAATTCTGCACACTCTGTAACCAAACTCTGCACACTCTGCAAGAAAGGCTCTTAACTTGCCTCATTCCCACCACAGACGTTAGCCTATGGATTTCTTCACAGCAGTCAGGTTGTTGTACCATGTGGATCTGTTATTTGACTTACAAGCAAACCTGCATCACACAACATGCCTCAGCTTTCCCGTTTTACACCGAGCAGTATCTTATACCAGCCTGCAGGATACAGGCTGCACATACATGATAATAATAATAATAATAATTTTACTCATATAGCACCTTTCTAAAACAATGTTAAAAAGTGCTTCACCAAAAACAAAACAAAACAAAAACAAAAACATAAAACCAGACAAGGCTGGAATAAAAGTAAGATCAAATAAGAGTAAGAATAAAAACAGCAAAAATAAAAACAAATATCAAACATTTGTAAAAGCTTTCATAAAAAGAGAAGTTTTAAGACGAGATTTAAAAGAAGTTAAAGACTTAGTTCGTCTTAGCTCAGCAGGAAGAGAGTTCCATAGTGTGGGGGCTCTAACAGCAAAAGCCCGATCACCCTTTGTAACTAACCGAGACCTGGGAATATCTAGCAAGGCTCCATCTGCAGACCTTAATGGTCGAGGAGGGACATACCAAGTCAATAAATCACAAATGTATAAAGGAGCAATACCATTTAAAGCCTTAAAAGTGAGCAGTAAAATTTTAACATCAATTCGAAATGTAACAGGGAGCCAGTGTAGGGAGGCAAGCCCAGGAGTGATCTGGTCATGCCTCCTTGTCCCGGTAATGAACCGAGCAGCGGCATTTTGTACCAACTGCAGACGGTGAAGGGAGCCCTTGCTGATACCAGAATAAAGTGCATTACAGTAGTCGAGTCGAGAAAAATAAAAGCGTGTACAACTTTTGCAACTCGGCAACTGATAAAAATGACCTAATTTTGGAGATTAGCTTGAGTTGGAAAAAGCATGAATGAACAACATGTTTAATTTGATCATCAAAACTGTGGTTAGCATCAAATATTACCCCAAGATTCCTAGCAGCGTGCTTAAGACTATGTGACAGACCACCAACATTAGTAGCAAACAGACTGATGGAATTTTCGGGACTGAGCAGAATGACCTCAGACTTATCATCATTAAATTTAAATATATTTTTGGACATCCAGGATTTAATATCGGTGAGGCAAGTTGTGAGATTTGCTAGGGCGCTAGGATCAGTGGGTTTTAGTGGCATGTATAACTGAGTGTCGTCAGCATAAAAATGGTAGAGCACATGGTGATTTTGATTGACCTGGCCAAGGGGCAGCATGTATATAGAGAAAAGGAGGGGGCCGAGAACTGATCCTTGAGGGACCCCACAATTCAACTGAGCCACTGAGAAGGTAGAGTTACCCAGAACAACAGAAAAAGTTCTGTTGGTGAGGTAAGAGTGTAATAAGTTAAGAGCTGAGCCCTTGATGCCAACCCAAGTCTCTAAGCGATGTAGGAAGATGTTGTGATCAACCGTGTCAAAGGTAGCACTTAAGTCCAAAAGAACTTAAATTGAGCAGTCACCTCTGTCTGCATTCAGCAGTAGATCATTAGTGACCTTAACTAGAACTGTCTCAGTACTATGAAGTGCTCTAAAACCAGACTGGAAACTATTAAAAACAGTATTTGTGTTCATAAAAGGAATCAACTGAGAATTAGTCTCTCCAGAACCTTAGATAAAAAAGACAATTTGGAGATTGGCCTGTAGTTACTTAGAGACAGGGGGTCTAAATTAGGTTTCTTCAGCAATGGGTGAATGATTGCATGCTTAAAACTGTCTGGAAAAGAACCGGAGGCCAGAGAATTATTAAATATTTGAAGAATAATGGGGCTGATAGTGGAAAATACCTCCTTGAGTAGCTTAGTGGGAATGATGTCTAGGATGCAGGAGGAGCTCATATTGGAGACTGTAGTCTCCAACACTGAAGTTGTAATTGGTTGAAATTGGGTGAAAGAGGCAGAATTAACATGGAGAATGGAACGAAAAGAGCCTGGCTGGATTTGGGACCCAATATTCTCCACCTTGCTTACAAAATGAGTGAGACATTTTTCGGACAACTCAACATCAGGTTCAAAAAGAGAAGTGGAGGGACCATTAATGACAGAATCAATTACCCCGAAGAGAACTTTAGGATTGTGGTTATTTCTCAATATTAGTTCAGAGAAGTACGCTGATATCGCATCCTTAACTGCCTTCTGGTAAATTAACATTAGGTTTTTAAGGGTGTTATGTGTTAATTCGGACTTGTTGGCCTTCCATTGTCGTTCTGTTTTTCGACAAAGTCTTCTAAGGGCATGGGTGTGAGCATTCAGCCAGGGGAGGTTATTTAATTTTTGTTTCCTAGTTTTAAATGGTGCAATTTGGTCGAGGATGGATTGGCACTGATCAATGAATGAATTTAATAGTGCATCTGGACTGAGTGGTGATAAAGCGGGATTAAAGGATGATGAATTAAAAGCATCACAAAATTCAACTGCAGAGTTAGTGTTGAGAATGTGAGAGCGTGTTATAGGATAATGACTAGGAGTAGCGAGCTGTAGTGGGACTTTAAAAATTATAATTTTGTGGTCAGATACAGGCATATCCACCAAATTGAGACATCCAAGAGAGAAACCAGAGGAGAGTACAAGGACTGAAATGTGGCCTTTGGAGTGTGTGGCCCCTTTAACTGATTGAATGAGGTTAAAAGAATATACAAGATCCAAAAAATGGGAAGTCAGGGAATGGGAAGGACAGCACACATGAATATTAAAATCACCAAGAATAAGCACCCTGTCATATTTTGGCATGACAACAGATAGAAGGTTAGAAAACTAGAGCTAAAACTAACTGAATTAGGGGGCCTTTAACAGGTTGGTACTTAAGACCTAACTTATAAAAAACAGCTAGGCCACCGCCTCCTCCAGAGGGCCTGGGAATGTGAAAATATGCAAAATCAGGGGGGCTAGCCTCAATCAAGGGTACAGTGTCCCCTGGGGACAGCCATGTCCCAGTAATCATAAAAAAGTCCAGATTATTGGAAACAACAACATAATGAATGATAAAGTACTTATTACCCAGAGATCTCACATTCAACAGGCCAAAATTACTGCGTGTCACAGCAGAATTAACACCAACAGCAGGACAACAAATAGGACACAAATTGCAGATATTTGCTCCTGATATTCGGTTGTTGTTGTTTCTGCTATTAGATACATCGTGTGGATGAGAGGCACGGGGTCTGATAATAGTATGTATGGGGAAAATTCCCGGCGAGAGGGTCAAGGGGAGATGAGGCTAGCGGAGGGAGACAGCGGCCGGAACAGTACCTTCAAGTGCCACCACAGGCGGAAGCGGAGGCTCCGGAAGGGAAGAGTGAGATGTAAATAGTCAGTCACACGGAGAGGACTGCACTGTGTGCTGCAGGTTGGCTGCTAGCATCCGGGTACCCAGACTGTTTGGGTGGACTCCGTCAGCTCTGAAGAAGGAGAGGCAATCCCAAAACAGATTAATATGATCAATAAAACCAATATTGTGAGCTCTGCAGGCAGAGGTGAACCATGTGTGCCGGCTGAGGATTCTGCTGCAACGCCCCGCTCCACGGGCCAGAGTCGGAATAGGGCCTGAGACAGAAACAGACTTCCCGCACGTACCTAAAAAGCTGAAAAGATCAATACAATCCTTTTTGGTGAGTTCAGACTGCTGATGAGCTGCATCATTAGTCCCAACATGCACCATCACGCGGTTGGTAGAAGCTGGGGGCAAGATAAGCAGCCCCGGGAGCTTAACCAGGATGACGGGAAACAGTGTGTAGCTCCATTAACCAAACGGGTGTTCCTGATTATGGAGTCCCCCACTATTAATGTAGCTGGGGAGAAGAGGGGACCAGGAGCTGGTGGTTGTGGGTTCTCAGGGCGGGAGAGAGCATAATCTGTTTCCGCAGGCTGTGTTAACGTCGCTGGCTGATGATGGGGTGGGCCTCTCTCAGGGCTGATGATTTGGCCTTGCAGTGGAGCGGCGGGCCAGCTGAACAGGTGTGGGGGCTGCAGTATCAGGAGCATCGGCAGGAGCATCGGCAGGAGCATCGGCTGGGTTGACCGGGGTGTCGTCAGACAGTGTCGCGTAGCTACCAGTGTCGCGTAGCTACCAGTTGCCCAGGGCAACTGGTAGTTAGCTGTGGAGCCGGGCTGCTCAGTGACGGGCAGCTCGTCCAGTATAATAAACCTGTTCTTCAACCGAACCTCTGGTGAGGCATTAGTGGAGCTGTGCTTGTTGTGTCTGACTCCTCTTTTACCCTGGACAGCATCTGTCCAGAGCTCAGGGTTTGACACTGCGGGGGTAGAACAGGTCTTAGGTCTTGCTCCCCGGTTTAGCCAGTAGCACATATCCAGATCCGATGCGGTGCCGGACCAGGGAATAGTGTCTGCAGTCATCGGCGTGGGGCTCATATCTCTGAAAGCCGCTTCGTAGCACGTTTCATGTGCCTGGTCCTGCTCGGCAGCGGGTTCCAGAACATCAGCTTGGGAAACAGCGATCAAAGTGTCCATAAGTTGCTCGTCCTGTTGCATTTGGCAAAGCAAGGAGATTCTCTTCCCCAGCTCTCCAGCTGGGGCACTCAGTGGAGGGCGAAGACAGGGGAGGCATTTTACCCAAAGCCGGAGGTCTGAAGATGGGAACACAGCTGTATTTCCAGAAACCAAACAAAAAGTTCAGGGAGGACATAAAAATAAACAAACAAACAAATACATAAACAAACAAACAATAAATAAATGAATAAACCCGCCGATTGCGGCCATGGCAGAGGGCGGAAGCACTGCAGAGACGGAATCCGCTGCGACCATCGATACTCCCGTACAATCCACACAGTAGCCGAGGTGAACCATCAACAGCTCGCTAAAGGTTAAAGGTCACGTCATGTCCAGGCTAATCACCACATACCTGCAACATGTCAATCAAGCACAGCAGCAACACACAACGCCCACACAACGCCCACAAGAGGCTCGCGGAAGAGGTGTGCGTACATGCTAATCAAGCATGCAAATAAAGGGTGTTGGAAGAGACACACAGACACACACAGATACACACAAACACACTCGTGTGTACGTGTGTGTGCATATGTGTATGTGTGTGTGTGAGTATGTGTGTGTGTGCATATGTGTGTGTGTGTGCATATGTGTGTGAGTGTGTGCATATGTGTGTGTCTGTGTGAGTGTGTCTATGTGTGTGTGTGTGTGTGTGTGTGTGTGTGTGTGTGCGTGTGTGAAAGGCCACACTCCACATTCCATAGTTATTTAACCTGCTTCACAGGGTGGGATTTTGCAAAGCATTACACAAACTTCACCTCCTCTCTCTGTCATCCACCATTGGTTACCCCCCTCCCCCACACACACCTGTTCCTCCACCTCGCTGCTCCCCAATCTCTCTTTCCCTCCACTCACACTTACACAGATACAATCACAACCACACAAGCGCCTCCTCCCATGATTCTCCCTTCCTCTGACCTTCCACTGCAGACACCAGGTTGCGGTCCCGTTCCCCGCTCACCCCATCGTCTGTTGGGAGGGTCTTTTTGAACAGGGTACCGGACCCTCACAGAGACCGTCCCCCATGTGATACACTGTCAGCAAGAGAATCAGCCCAGCATGACAATCAGCCCAGTGTAAGACTGATGCTGGCTACAGTTGTCCTGTGTAAGACTGATGCCGCCTATAGTTGTCCTGTGTAAGACTGATGGTGGCTACAGTTGTCCTGTGTAAGACTGATGCTGGCTACAGTTGTCCTGTGTAAGACTGATGCTGGCTACACTTGTCCTGTGTAAGACTGATGCTGCCTATAGTTGTCCTGTGTAAGACTGATGCTGGCTACACTTGTCCTGTGTAAGACTGATGCTGCCTATAGTTGTCCTGTGTAAGACTGATGCTGGCTACACTTGTCCTGTGTAAGACTGATGCTGGCTACACTTGTCCTGTGTAAGACTGATGCTGGCTACACTTGTCCTGTGTAAGACTGATGCTGGCTACACTTGTCCTGTGTAAGACTGATGCTGGCTACACTTGTCCTGTGTAAGACTGATGCTGCCTATAGTTGTCCTGTGTAAGACTGATGCTGGCTACACTTGTCCTGTGTAAGACTGATGCTGGCTACACTTGTCCTGTGTAAGACTGATGCTGGCTACACTTGTCCTGTGTAAGACTGATGCTGGCTACACTTGTCCTGTGTAAGACTGATGCTGGCTACAGTTGTCCTGTGTAAGACTGATGCTGCCTATAGTTGTCCTGTGTGAGACTGATGCTGGCTACAGTTGTCCTGTGTGAGACTGATGCTGGCTACAGTTGTCCTGTGTAAGACTGATGCTGCCTATAGTTGTCCTGTGTAAGACTGATGCTGGCTACACTTGTCCTGTGTAAGACTGATGCTGGCTACAGTTGTTCTGTGTAAGACTGATGCTGGCTACACTTGTCCTGTGTAAGACTGATGCTGGCTACACTTGTCCTGTGTAAGACTGATGCTGCCTATAGTTGTCCTGTGTAAGACTGATGCTGGCTACACTTGTCCTGTGTAAGACTGATGCTGGCTACAGTTGTCCTGTGTAAGACTGATGCTGCCTATAGTTGTCCTGTGTGAGACTGATGCTGGCTACAGTTGTCCTGTGTGAGACTGATGCTGGCTACAGTTGTCCTGTGTAAGACTGATGCCGCCTATAGTTGTCCTGTGTAAGACTGATGCTGGCTACAGTTGTCCTGTGTAAGACTGATGCCGCCTATAGTTGTCCTGTGTAAGACTGATGGTAGCTACAGTTGTCCTGTGTAAGACTGATGCTGCCTATAGTTGTCCTGTGTAAGACTGATGCTGGCTACAGTTGTCCTGTGTAAGACTGATGCCGCCTATAGTTGTCCTGTGTAAGACTGATGGTGGCTACAGTTGTCCTGTGTAAGACTGATGCTGCCTATAGTTGTCCTGTGTAAGACTGATGCTGGCTACACTTGTCCTGTGTAAGACTGATGCTGGCTACACTTGTCCTGTGTAAGACTGATGCTGGCTACAGTTGTTCTGTGTAAGACTGATGCTGGCTACACTTGTCCTGTGTAAGACTGATGCTGGCTACAGTTGTCCTGTGTAAGACTGATGCTGGCTACACTTGTCCTGTGTAAGACTGATGCTGCCTATAGTTGTCCTGTGTAAGACTGATGCTGGCTACACTTGTCCTGTGTAAGACTGATGCTGCCTATAGTTGTCCTGTGTAAGACTGATGCTGGCTACACTTGTCCTGTGTAAGACTGATGCTGGCTACACTTGTCCTGTGTAAGACTGATGCTGGCTACACTTGTCCTGTGTAAGACTGATGCTGCCTATAGTTGTCCTGTGTAAGACTGATGCTGGCTACACTTGTCCTGTGTGAGACTGATGCTGGCTACAGTTGTCCTGTGTGAGACTGATGCTGGCTACAGTTGTCCTGTGTAAGACTGATGCCGCCTATAGTTGTCCTGTGTAAGACTGATGCTGGCTACAGTTGTCCTGTGTAAGACTGATGCCGCCTATAGTTGTCCTGTGTAAGACTGATGGTAGCTACAGTTGTCCTGTGTAAGACTGATGCTGCCTATAGTTGTCCTGTGTAAGACTGATGCTGGCTACAGTTGTCCTGTGTAAGACTGATGCCGCCTATAGTTGTCCTGTGTAAGACTGATGGTGGCTACAGTTGTCCTGTGTAAGACTGATGCTGCCTATAGTTGTCCTGTGTAAGACTGATGCTGACTACAGTTGTCCTGTGTAAGACTGATGCTGGCTACACTTGTCCTGTGTAAGACTGATGCTGCCTATAGTTGTCCTGTGTAAGACTGATGCTGGCTACACTTGTCCTGTGTAAGACTGATGCTGGCTACAGTTGTTCTGTGTAAGACTGATGCTGGCTACACTTGTCCTGTGTAAGACTGATGCTGGCTACACTTGTCCTGTGTAAGACTGATGCTGGCTACACTTGTCCTGTGTAAGACTGATGCTGGCTACACTTGTCCTGTGTAAGACTGATGCTGGCTACACTTGTCCTGTGTAAGACTGATGCTGCCTATAGTTGTCCTGTGTAAGACTGATGCTGGCTACACTTGTCCTGTGTAAGACTGATGCTGGCTACACTTGTCCTGTGTAAGACTGATGCTGGCTACAGTTGTCCTGTGTGAGACTGATGCTGGCTACAGTTGTCCTGTGTGAGACTGATGCTGGCTACAGTTGTCCTGTGTGAGACTGATGCTGGCTACAGTTGTCCTGTGTGAGACTGATGCTGGCTACAGTTGTCCTGTGTGAGACTGATGCTGGCTACAGTTGTCCTGTGTAAGACTGATGCTGCCTACACTTGTCCTGTGTGAGACTGATGCTGCCTACACTTGTCCTGTGTGAGACTGATGCTGCCTACACTTGTCCTGTGTGAGACTGATGCTGGCTACACTTGTCCTGTGTAAGACTGATGCTGGCTACACTTGTCCTGTGTAAGACTGATGCTGGCTACACTTGTCCTGTGTAAGACTGATGCTGGCTACACTTGTCCTCTGTAAGACTGATGCTGGCTACAGTTGTCCTCTGTAAGACTGATGCTGCCTACAGTTGTCCTCTGTAAGACTGATGCTGGCTACACTTGTCCTGTGTGAGTCATGTTTAAGTGTGCCGCAGATCATCAAAACATGAAGACGAGGACAATCCAAGTACACAGAAGCGTTGCACCATCACTCGTCGGTCACACAGAAACGGGACGACACCACGGCAGCAGATGTCAAGTGCAAGTAGAAAAGGGCTGGACAATAGACGCCAATGGTGTTTAAGTAAGGCCACAAAGAGTTTCGTGTTATAATTTCCTGCAAAAGCCAAGTCATGTGGACTGCAAAGTCCCACGGGACCTGGCACATAAAAGACCATCTTTAAAAGGATCACGGAGGATCATCAGTGGCATGAAGTGGACAGACAAGTAAATGTTCCTGACTGCTGATCTGAACGCAGCAATGAAAGTTAGAAAACAAAAATCACATAAACTCACCCAAAACTAAGCACACAAAAAGGTCAACCTAACACACACACACACATATATATATATGTGTGTGTGTGTGTGTGTATATATATGTATATGTATAAGTATATATACATATGTATATGTATAAGAAGTATAAGTAGAGTACACATAGAAGTAGAGTAGAAATAGAGTAGGAGTAGAGTAGAGTAGAAGTAGAGTAAAAACAGGAAGTAGAGAAGTATAACAGAAGTAGTAGAGTAGAAGTAGAGAAGTAGAGTAGAGTAGAAGTAGAGTACAAACAGAAGTAGAGCACAAATAGCAGTAGAGTAGAAGTGCAGTAGCAGTAGAGTAGAAGTAGCGAAGTAGAGCAGAAGTAGAAGTCGGGCAGAGAAACCTGCAGCAACCTGTCAGAGCGGCTCCTGACAGCGGGTGCAGACACACTACATACACCCTGAGGAAAGGGAAGCCCTCCTCTTCCTCAGAGGAAAGAAGGGGAAGCAGAAAGGGGAGGGGGTTGAAAAGTGAAAGGGAAAGGCAGAGAGAAAGAACGTGGAGGAGAGAAGAACAGACAAGGAGAGAAGAAGATATACGTATAGACAGAGAAAAAGAAAGGAAAAGTGTCTCTGAAAGAGAACAAGGAGAAAGAGGGAAGGAGCATGAATGATGCAGCAAGACAACAAAAGAAGACAGCAGCAGGGGAAAGACGAGTGTCGTTCCTCGCTGAGATGGGGAAGGGAACGAGTCTTGCATGTAGGCTGAGGTGACACTCGGGGAATCACGGTGTTGAAACTATTGTTTGTGCTGATCAGTTGGCTAATTACATGTGTGTTGATGAATGTGCAGCAGCAGGTGAGAAACAGGACGGCCCTCTGGGAAGAGGAGGGGAGCCTGATGAAGATCTCTCTCTCTAAATCTCTTTTCTCTCAGATCATTTCTGCTCCTTCAAGACAAAAAAAAGTGTTGATTAACTGTCTGGACCTTTATCTGATTGACTTGCTCTGGTTCTGTGTGTGTGTGTGTGTGTGTGTGTGTGTTTCCAGTTCAGATCAACTTGATTTGTAAGGATATTTTGGCCCATCCTTTCAGGGTCTGTCTCAGGGTTAGGACTTGGGTTTAGGGTCAAGGTTAGAATTGGGATTGGGTTAAGGTTAGGGTGAGGGTTAAGGTGAGGGTTAAGTTTAGGGTCAAGGTTAGGGTGAGGGTTAAGGTTAGGGTTAGCAGATAGGGAATGAATGTGGTGAATGAGGGTTAGGGTGAGGGTTAAGGTTAGGGTTAAGGTTAGGGTGAGGGTTAAGCTTAGGGTGAGGGTTAGGGTTAGCAGGTAGGGAATGACTGGTGAATGAGTGTTAGGGTGAGGGTTAGGGGTACGGCAAAGGTTAGGGTGAAGGTTAAGGTGAGGGTTAAGGTTAGGGTGAGGGTTAGGGTTAGCAGGTAGAGAATGAATGTGGTGAATGAGGGTTAGAGTGAGGGTTAAGTTCAAGGTTAGGGTTAGGTTTACGATAAGCAGACAGGGAATGATTGTGGTGAATGAGGGTTAAGGTTAGGGTTCGGGTTAGGGAGAAGGTTAAGGTTAGGGTTAGGGTTATCGGATAGGGAATGAATGTGGTGAATGAGGGTTAGGGTGAGGGTTAAGGTTAGGGCGAGGGTTAGGGTTAAGGATAGGGTGAGGGTTAAGGTTAGGGTTAGGTTTTGGGTAAGGGTTGGGGTTATGGGTTATGAATAATATTTACTTAGCACTGGCCTACTGATCAGAGGGATGGTATGATGGAGAAGGCTGCGGTCCCTCCTGCTAGAGACCAGGGTTTGGGTTCGGGTTAGGGTTAAGGTTAGGGTTAAGGATAGGTTGAGGGTTAAGGTTAGGGTTAGGTTTATGGTGAGGGTTAGGGTTAGGATGAGGGTTAGGGTTAGGTTTTGGGTAAGGGTTGGGGTTATGGGTTATGAATAATATTTACTTATCACTGGCCTAGTGATCTGAGGGATGGTATGATGGAGAAGGCTGCGGTCCCTCCTGCTGGGGACCAGGGTGAGGGTTCGGGTTAGTGTTAAGGTTAGGGTGAGGGTTAAGGATACGGTTCGGGTTAAGGTTAGGGTTAGGGTTAGGGTTAGATTTTGGGTAAGGGTTGGGGTTAGGCTTAGGTTTTTGGTAAGGGTTGGGGTTATGGGTTATGAATAATATTTACTTAGCACTGGCCTAGTGATCTGAGGGATGGTATGATGGAGAAGGCTGCGGTCCCTCCCGCTGGGGACCAGGGTTCAATCCCCAGACAGAGTACAAGGGCAGAGGAAGGAGCGGTCTAATGGGCATGGATTAAAAGAGAGGCTGCACGGATCCCTGGACGAGAAGGCAACCCCGGGTTAAAATATAAGATTCTAAGTTAATTCCTAAGGTAAGATCTAGAAGCTGGAGGAGGGGTAAGTGCTAATTGGTGTAATATAAGTACTAAGGTTAAAAAAGGTGCTATTAAAAGACACACCGACATGGTTAAAATAACAATACTAGTAATAAATAATAGTAAAAATCATCAATTAACTCAAAAATACATGCAATTAAAAAGTACTCTATTAAAATCACCGCAAACGAAATAAAAGAAAGTGCTAAAAGTTATCCCCTCAATCCAGTATTCTAAAAGTACCTATAAAAGAGTAAATAAATAAATAATTGAATAAATAATAATCAATAAATAATATAGGGTTGCCATCTCATACCAAGATTTAGATGAGATTATGTGGAAGGTGTATGTGAGATGTTAAGAAAAGGGGATCAGTGCAGCAAAAATGTAGGTCCAGGGACAACCACACCAGGAGTGAGTGGGCCAGGTTGGCCATCTACTGTGTTAATCATCATTAAGACCTCCTGGTATGGTGGTCCCGAGTCTGTGGATCCAAATCCTCTCCGCTCTCCTTCTCTGTCCATGGTCCAACGGTTGTTGTTTTCTAGATCGGAAACTATAAGATGGGGGGGGGGGTGAAGTTGAAAATGTTTGACCAGGGGGGTGTTGAGTCGATCTTGCCTAATATTGTAGAGGTGTTGGGATAAGCGAGTGTGAATGGAGTGCTTGGTTTCTCCTGTGTAGTGTTTGTGGCAGAGCGTGCATGTAATGATGTATATCATGTTGGTGGTGGTGATGGAGAAACAGCCTAGGGTGGGGAAAGTTGTGCCGGTATGTAAATTCTGGATAAATTGTCTATTTTTGTAATAGTGGCCATATTGTAGTTGGGGGTGTGGGTCTATGGTCAGAGAATTGGGATCTAGTGAGTATTGACTGGAGGCTCTTGCTTTTTCTGTAGGCTGAGATGATTTTATGATTGTGAAAAGTTGGGTGTTGAGACTGTAATATGGCAAAGCTGTGTTTAATTGTACAATGAAGTGCTGTAATTTTGTGTGAAAAGGTGAAAACAAAGGGTATGAGTTGTGGTGGTGAGGACGGGATATGGTGTATTCTGGGTGTGTGTATGTGTGTGTGGTGGGTCTGAGCCGTCTCCATCCTCAAGGGGTTGGGGGTTGGGATACAAACCTTGGTTCAGGTAGGGGAGGAGGTGGGGGTTAGGGTGAGGGTTGGGGTTAGGCATGGAGGATCGGGGATGGTTAGGGTAAGGATAGGGGTTGGGGGAGGGGGTAGGTTTGGGGTTAGGATGTGGGTTGGGGTGGGGGTTAGGGTTGGGCATGGGCAGTGGGGGATGGTAAGGGTAGCGGTTGGGGTTAGGCATGGGGGATGGGGGATGGTTAGGGTAAGGGTTGGGGTGGGGGTTAGGGATAGAGGGTGGGGGGATGGTTAGGGTAAGGATTGGGGTTGGGGGAGGGGGTAGGCTGGGGATACAGACCCTGGTTCGGGTAGGGGGAAGGAAGTCAAGGCAACCCAGACTCGGGGGCCTGGGGTGGAGAAGAAGTGTGGGATGAGCGAGCGGGAGCGAGAGATGCCAAGGTGGTGTTTTTGATGGAGCGGAGGAAACGTTTGGAATACCACTGGACCGGAGGCTGTGAAATAGAATTTTGGTGGCAGTGTGAAAATCTGAGGTGTTGGAGCAAATGCGGCAGAAACGGATGAGTTGTGATTTGATGATTCCTTTGAATGCGTGTTTGGGGTGGTAGCTGGATTTATGGAGTAAGGCGTGTGCATCCGTAGGTTTGAAGTAAACTTTAGTCTGTAGTGTTTTGTGTGTTGTGTTGGATGGCCTGAAAAAAACTATAGTGTCCAGGAAGTTGATCTGTTCTGAGTCTATGGTGTGTTTGACTTTGATGGAAGGGTGGTGGTTATTAAGAATATTGATAAATTCAGGAAAGTGTGAGATGTCATGGGGCCAAATACCAAACATTTCGTACAGATATCTGAGGTAGAGGGATGGTTGTAGGGGGCATTTGGCCAAGGCTTCTCGCTCCCACTCGCTCATATAGAGGTTGGCGTAAGAGGGGGCAAATCTCTGGCCCATGGCCGTCCCATTGACCTGGAGGTAATATTGATTATTAAAAAGGAAGTCGTTGTTGTTGAGGCAAAGTTCTACTAGTTGCAGCAGTTCTTCATCTGGTCTGTTCCAGTCTGGGTTTCTGTTGAATATATTTGTGAGTATTTTTAGGCCTCATTGGGTGTTGATGTTTGTGTAGAGGCTGTCAATGTCTATTGTGAAGAGATATGATTGGTTGGGCACTGCCATGGGTCCGATGATTTCTATAAAGTGGTATGTGTCTTTAGTGTAACTGGAGTGTTGGGTGGAGAGGGGGCCCAAAAAGTGGTCAATGTATTGTGAAATGTGGTAGGTGGCACTGTTGCAATCTGAACCAATTGGTCTGCCGGGAGGGACCTCAAAGGGAATAGTCCAGGTTTGTGGTTCTTTGTGTATTTTTGGAAGTAGATAAAAACAACGGGGTCGTGGATTGTCCAGTCCGAATAAATAGTCTTTTTGTTTAGCTGTAACGCACTTTTTGTCGTATAATGTTTGAATGATGGTCCTGAGTTTGCTTTGGGTTAGTGGTTGAATTGAATCATCCAATGGTTTATAATATGTGTTGTTATTGAGTTGTCTTTTAGCTTCCGTGAGATATTGGTGGCGATCCATGATAACTATTTTTGAGCCTTTGTCTGCTGGTTTAATTATGATATTGGGATTGTGGGTGAGTTCGGTTAGGGCCCTGCGCTCGGCCCCCGACAGGTTGTCTGAGACGTCTGCTGGGGGCCGATAGTGTTGCAGGGCCCGTCTGTCTGGTTAAGGTTAGGGTTAGGGTGAGGGTGAGGGTTAAGGTTTAGGTTTAGGGTTAGGGTGAGGGTTAAGGTGAGGGTTAGCGGACAGGGAATGAATGTGGTGAATGAGGAGTCCTCAGAACTCCAGCAGTTGTCCAGATGCTAACATACTTCAAGTTAAAGCATTATAATTGAAAAGTTATGATTCCAAATGACCCGGAGCTTCCTACACATGTGCACTTGGTGGGGTGCTACAGTTTTCGAGTGGGACCATCCAAGTCCACAGTGTTGGATTATATCACAATTCTGGTGCAACAAAAATGCTAGAAAGGGTGGAAGTCCTTTAAATTAGTCAGCCATTACTTAAACCTGCTGGTCTGATCACACACATCGCTGAAGGACTGCAGCGCACACATTAAGAAGAAGAAAGCCAGTTTGTGTGTCTTTGTGTTCTTACAGTGAGTGTGTTGACTGCATGTAACCATCCTATTGTACAGGAGCAGTGGTAGCTGCAGCACCTGGGGACCACCTCCACTTCTTCTTTCCATTGCCTTGCTCAGGGGCACAGGCAGGAGTATTAACCCTAACATGCACGTCTTTTTGAGGGTGGGAGGAAACCCACGCAGACCCGGGACCACATGCAAACTCCACACAGAGAGGAGCTGGGACAGCTGGGGGTTCGAACCCATGACCTTCTTGCTGTGAGGCAACAGTGCTGACCACTGGGCCACGTGCAGCCCATATATACACATATGGTTAGGTTTGCATTTTATCCCTTTGTCAGTAACAGTGTCATACCTACATTTCCACCTTCCTCACACGACCTTCCTCACACAACCTTCCTCACACGACCTTCCTCACACGACCTTCCTAACACAACCTTCCTAACACGACCTCCCTCACACGACCTTCCTCACACGACCTTCCTCACACGACCTTCCTCACACGACCTTCCTCACACGACCTTCCTAACACGACCTTCCTAACACGACCTCCCTCACACGACCTTCCTCACACGACCTTCCTCACACGACCTTCCTCACACGACCTTCCTAACACGACCTTCCTCACACGACCTTCCCAACACGACCTTCCTCACATGACCTTCCTCCATCCACTCCACAGTGTTCAGCGTTCAGCCTCCCTCACACTCTGACAGGTTTGCAGTTCCCATCGGGGCTTGAACCCCCGAACCCCTGAATGGCTTCCTGAAGATGTATTTATTAACGTGTGTGTGTGTGTGTGTAAATGTAGTTTTGTACTGGATCCGTCCAAGCTATTCTCGACTGTTGCTATATTTGTGTTGTATGTGTATGTGTGCGTGTGTGTTGTGCATGTGTGTGTGTTGTGTTGCTCGGGAGTTGCTGACAGTGCTATTTTTCTCTGTTTGTAGACTCAGCAGGGGGCCTTATGGAAGGGATACGGTTACACACACTGGTAATTTAGGTCTTCACTAATCTCTTGGAAAAACCACACACACACAGTAACAAACACATAAATGAACACACACACACACACACACACGAAACAAAAACACACAAACAGCATCAGAAAACACATGCATACATCACTCAAAATGTATACAAGAATACACACAGCCTGACAATGACACACAAAACATGGACACACACACACACACACACACAGCACATGAAGACAGCCATACAAGCACCTCGCACATGAACACACACACACACACACACACACACAGCAGCACATGAAGACAGCCATACAAGCACCTCACACATGAACACACACACACACACACACACACACACACACATGAAGACAGCCATAAAAGCAACTCACACATGAACACACACACACAGCAGCAGCAGCACATGAAGACAGCCATACAAGCAACTCACACATGAACACACACACACACACATACACACACACACACACACACACTTGCTTTGCTTTAGGTTGTCCGTTGTGTCCGATGATGACAATCCTGCCTCTGTCACTTGTGAGTCTTCTTATGGCTGTAAAGCCCAATCCGCCATCCACACTGTCTGCCACAGACAGAACAGGTGAGGTCACTGACTGGGGGTGAAGGTGTACTGACTGGGGGTGAAGGTGCACTGACTGGGGGTGTAGGTGTACTGACTGGGGGTGTAGGTGTACTGACTGGGGGTGAAGGTGCACTGACTGGGGGTGTAGCTGTACTGACTGGGGGTGTAGGTGTACTGACTGGGGGTGTAGGTGCACTGATTGGGGGTGTAGCTGTGCTGACTGGGGGTGTAGGTGTACTGACTGGGGGTGTAGGTGTACTGACTGGGGGTGTAGCTGTGCTGACTGGGGGTGTAGGTGCACTGACTGGGGGTGTAGGTGTACTGACTGGGGGTGTAGCTGTGCTGACTGGGGGTGTAGGTGTACTGACTGGGGGTGTAGCTGTGCTGACTGGGGGTGTAGGTGTGGTACTGGCTTCACGTCTCTTCAGACGTCTCCTGGTCCGTCGATCACCCCGGTCCTTCTCGAGGTTTTGCACCCCCTGTTGACAGAGCTGCCGCCAGATGGAGCGTTGGGCGGCAGTGTCTTCCAGCTGGCTCGGGTTCAGGCCGTACTTTTTCATGATGGTCTTCAGTTGGTCTTTGTACCGTTTTTCTGGCCCCCTGCCAAGCGGCGGCCAAGATGTAGCTGGCCATACAGCACTTTACACGGTAAGCGCTCCTTCAGCATCCTGATGACGTGACCGAGCCATCGAAGTTGGTGCTGGGTGACGGTAGCCTCCATGCTGATGCAGTTGGTCTTGCGGAGTGTTTCAGTATGGGGCACTCGGTCACGCCAGGTTCTCCTCAGGATGCATTGTAGGCATCTGATGTGGAAGGCCTCAAGCATCCTGAGGTGGTGGCTGTACAGGGTCCACGCCTCACAGCTGTAGAGGAGAGTTGTGATGACAGCTGCCAAGTAGACAGATATTTTGGTGTGGAGGTTGAGGTCTTTGTTTTGAAAGACCCTTCTCCTAAGTCTGCCAAAAGAGGATGATGCTTGTTTAATCCGGTTTTGCATCTCCCTGTCGATGCTGCAGTCGTCAGAGAGGAAGCTGCCCAGGTATTTGAAGGATTCCACTGTTGCGAGTGGTTTGTCAGAGATGGTGAAGGTTGATGAATGAGATGGAGGAGTACATGGCCACTGGCATACTACTCCAGTCTTTGCCATGTTTATAGAGAGCCCCATCCTACCATGCGCCCTTGCAGCAGCTGCAAGGGTAGCTTGTAGTGCCTCGGGTGTGTGGGCCACAACTGCACAGTCATCTGCGTACTGTAGCTCGATGATGTGCTCACATGTCATTTTTGTGACCGCTTGGAGCCTACGGATGTTAAATAGGTTTCCATCTAGTCTGAAGTCCACAGTAACCCCACTGTCCTTCCTGATTTCCTTGTGGAGCACCAATGTCACACACAGAAAGAAGACGCTAAAGAGAACTGGAGCAAGGATGCACCCCTGACATACCCCGGTGCACACCCTGAAGGGCTCGGATTCCTGGCCTCCAATGGTCACACGTGCCATCATCCCCACATGAAACCTTTGAAGGATGTTGACAAACTTTCGTGGGCAGCCAAACTTCAGGAGGATGTTCCATAGGATGTCCCTGTTGACTGTGTCGAAAGCCTTTGACAGGTCAATGAAGGCTATGAAGAGGTTCTGATGTTGCTCCCTACACTTCTCCTGGAGTTGCCGTGCTGTGAACACCATGTCCACAGTACTCCTATTCCTCCTGAACCCACACTGTGACTCAGGCAACAGCTCCTCTGAGATGTGTTTTACCAGCCTGTGTAGCATAAGTTTGGCCAGGACTCTTCCAGCAACAGCCAGTAGTGAAATGCCACAGCTCTTGCCACAGAGGGACTTGTCTCCTTTGCCTTTATATATGGAGATGATGTTAGCATCCCTCCACTGCCGAGGGAGTTTCATTCTTCCATACGTGTGAGATGAACAGGAAAAGTGCACGGGTGCAGAGGTAGCCTCCCTGTTTACAAATCTCTGCAGGGATACTGTCAGGGCCAGGGGTCTTGTTATTTTTCAGCGACCTAACTGCACAATGAACCTCTTCAGAGGTTGGTGGAAGGTCAAGGTCTTGGATGGTGGGGCGGACAGGTAGTTCATCCAAGACTGAGGGATCTGTTGGAGAGGGCTGGTTCAAAAGAGTCTCAAAATGTTCGGCCCATCTTTTTGTGATGTGTTTCTGATCCTTTATGAGGGTGGTACCATCATCAGACTTCAGGGGGGAGACAGAGCAGTTTCTTGGGCCGTAGATGGTTTTCACTGCATCATAAAAGTTGTGCATATCATTTCTATCGGCATGGGATTGTATTTCATTTGCCTTCGATATCCACCACTCATTCTGCAGGGCACGCAATTTTGACTGCACCTCTCTCCTGGATGCTTGCCATTGTTGCCGGAGAGTAGCTGATGTGGGATTGTTGAGGACAGCACTGTGTGCTTTATGCATGCCTTTGAGTATGGAAGTTATTGTGCCTGTGTTGTCATTGAACCAGTCCTGGTGCTTTCTGCTCTTGTAACCGATGGATTGGGATGCTGCCTTATAGAGTCTGGAGCTCACGGAAGACCATTTCCTATCAATGGAATCTTCTGTGCTCAAGAGAAGGTCAGTGTCTTCCAGGTTTTCAGCCAGAGAGAGGCGCAGATTGTTCTGGACCTCAGCCTTTTCTAGCCGGGTACAGTCAAGCCTCTTCTTTCCTGACCTTTGGAGATGAACAGCGGGGTGTACCTCCACCTGGAGCCTGGTCATGATGAGCCGGTGATCTGTCCAGCACTCAGCACCTCTCATTGCACGAGTGAGTAAGACGTCTTTTATATCAGCACGTCTCACAATGATGTAGTCCAAGAGGTGCCAATGTTTGGAGCGTGGGTGCATCCAGGATGTTTTGTGCTTATTTTTTAATTGGAAGAGGGTGTTTGTGATGGTCAAGCCATGCTCAGCACAGAGGCTTAGGAGGCGCAGTCCATTTGCATTGACTTTCCCAATGCCATGCCCACCAATGACACCACTCCACACGTTGTTGTCTTTCCCCACTCTGGCATTGAAATCGCCCAGCAAAAAGATCTTGTCCTCCTTTGGTATATGATGGAGAGCCTCATCTAGTGACTGATAGAAGCGGTCCTTTATGTCATCCTCTGATGGCAGTGTTGGTGCATAGGCACCTAGGAGGGTGGCATAGCGTTTCTTGGCCAGAGGGATCCTGAGCGACATGAGCCTTTCACTTATGCCAATCGGTGTTTCAGTGAGTCTTGGTAGGAGGCTGTTTTTTATTGCAAATCCCACACCATGCTGATGTTGTCCTCCTGCAGGGTATCCCTTCCAGAAGAAGGTGTAGGTGTCCTCCTTCAGGGAGCCTTCATCCAGGAACCTGGTGTCGCTGAGTGCAGCAATATCAGTATTGTAGCGGTTGAGTTCCGCTGCAATTAGTGCAGTCCTTCGCTGAGGTCTTTCGGCACTAACGTCCAGCAGAGTTCTTATGTTCCATGTTGCCAGTTTAAAGGGATTATTTTCTTTCTTTTATTTCGACCGCAGAGTGGAATGTCCCGATAGGTGCGGTAGCCTATCCAGGATGTTTTGAGCGGGCAATGTTTAGGCCACCTTTTCTAGGCCCCTCCCCAGTTGGGGTGAGCAGTGTGGCTCCTAAATAGGGCTGCTCAGACACACAGGGGTCTGCCGAGAGCAGCTGCCACTCAAGCCCAGCTGCTGGCGACCATGAATAGCCCTGTGCCGCTGGCGTGCAGGGGTCTGATTAGGAGCTTCCAGTGCATTCATACCTGCTCCCGTCACCAGACACCACATCGCCGCCAGACGTTGATCCATATTCCGGTTGCTGGTCTCACCGAGGCAGAGGTGGATACCTGCGCAAAGAGATTATTTAGAGTGCCGCTGGGGGTGCGCATGTCCCAGCAGCACTTCTTCACTGTGAGAGGGTGGGATCCGGTGGCAAGGGGGGCCCAAGACGACAGCACTCTTCCACAGCTGCAGGAGGCTGCCGGAGCTCCAGTCTGTCAGAGGACCGCCTATCGTGCGCCGCCATGCACGTTGCTTTTCTCTCAGGGTGTGCTCCCCTAGCCTTTGTCGTCCTAGACTTACCCACAAGGCAGTGGGACAGTGGTTGGTCAATGCCAGGGCGTGTCCACTTCACATGGGCCTGCGTATTAGACCTCTGGGGACCACTGTAGCTCCGAGATCCCCTACAGTTTAGCCAGGGACCGCAAGGTACCCAGTTACCGTGTGTGGCCACGAGGAGGCACTGCAGGAGTCTTGGCGGTAGAGAGGCTATGTACCGGCAGGGGAGACTTACGCACTCGGCTCCTCTTTTCACCCCCACAAAGAGGGCTAGCCGGCGGCAGTAGCTGAGAGCAGAGAGTAGCAAGCAGAAGCAGCATGCAGCATGCAGCATGCACTAACTACAAGCACTACTACCCCAGTACTGCTGCACTGACGCGTCACACACACACACACACACACACACACACACACACACACACACACACACACACAAACACAGCAGCAGCAGCAGCAGCAGCACATGAAGACAGCCGTACAAGCAACTCACACATGACAAATTGAAGCCACTGACAGATGAACAGCAAACATGGGTCTGTAAATTGTGGGTGTCAGACAGCGTTCAGAGGTCAGGGGTGTTCGGGTGGCATGGTGGTCTGTTCTGTTGCCTACCAACATGGGTATCGCCGGTTCGAATCCCTGTGTTACCTCCGGCTTGGTCGGGCGTCCCTGCAGACACAAGTGGCCGTGCCCGCAGGTGGGAAGCCGGAGGTGGGTATGTGCTGTACTGGACTTTGTACCGTACTACCTTTATTAATCCCCAGGGGGCAATTCTTTCATGTAACCCATGCTAGCTGTGTAGCTTGGAGCAGTGGGCAGCCGCCATGCAGCACCCGGGGACCACCTGCAGCTGGTCTGGCCACGCCCCGGTCAGGGACACAGACAGGAGTACTGACCCTAACATGCATGTCTTTTTGATGGTGGGGAATCCGGAGTCCAGGACAGATGTATTAGTAAGTGTGGTCATGGTCAGGACACATGTATTAATAAGCGTGGACATGGTCAGGACACATGTATTAATAAGGGTGGACATGGTCAGGACACATGTATTAGTAAGTGTGAACATGGTCAGGACACATGTATTAGTAAGCGTGAACATGGTCAGGACACATGTATTAATAAGCGTGGACATGGTCAGGACACATGTATTAATAAGTGTGGACATGGTCAGGACAAATGTATTAGTAAGTGTGGACATGGTCAGGACACATGTATTAATAAGGGTGGACATGGTCAGGACACATGTATTAGTAAGTGTGGACATGGTCAGGACACATGTATTAATAAGGGTGGACATGGTCAGGACACATGTATTAGTAAGTGTGGACATGGTCAGGACACATGTATTAGTAAGTGTGGACATGGTCAGGACACATGTATTAATAAGGGTGGACATGGTCAGGACACATGTATTAGTAAGTGTGAACATGGTCAGGACACATGTATTAGTAAGCGTGAACATGGTCAGGACACATGTATTAATAAGCGTGGACATGGTCAGGACACATGTATTAATAAGTGTGGACATGGTCAGGACACATGTATTAGTAAGTGTGGACATGGTCAGGACACATGTATTAATAAGGGTGGACATGGTCAGGACACATGTATTAGTAAGTGTGGACATGGTCAGGACACATGTATTAATAAGCATGGACATGGTCAGGACACATGTATTAGTAAGTGTGGTCATGGTCAGGACACATGTATTAATAAGCATGGACATGGTCAGGACACATGTATTAGTAAGTGTGGACATGGTCAGGACACATGTATTAATAAGCATGGACATGGTCAGGACACATGTATTAGTAAGTGTGGACATGGTCAGGACACATGTATTAATAAGGGTGGACATGGTCAGGACACATGTATTAATAAGGGTGGACATGGTCAGGACACATGTATTAATAAGGGTGGACATGGTCAGGACACATGTATTAATAAGGGTGGACATGGTCAGGACACATGTATTAATAAGCGTGGACATGGTCAGGACAGATGTATTAGTTAGTGTGGTCATGGTCAGGACACATGTATTAATAAGTGTGGACATGGTCAGGACACATGTATTAATAAGCGTGGACATGGTCAGGACAGATGTATTAGTAAGTGTGGACATGGTCAGGACACATGTATTAATAAGCGTGGACATGGTCAGGACAGATGTATTAGTAAGTGTTGTCATGGTCACGACACATGTATTAATAAGCGTGGACATGGTCAGGACAGATGTATTAGTAAGTGTGGACATGGTCAGGACACATGTATTAATAAGTGTGGACATGGTCAGGACACATGTATTAATAAGTGTGGACATGGTCAGGACAGTTGGCCGGCCATTTATATCAGCAGCACTTGCTTACCCTGTGCATGCTTCAAAAACAAAAAAGGAACAAAGAAGAAGAAGTTACTTCCTGTCTCCGTGTCTGTGTTGTCTGGACTACAGGGAAAGCGCCATGTGGCTCTTTTGACGTGTTCTCACCAGCGGTAAAGGTTCCATGAGCGAGCTTGGATGCCACCTCATTATTATTATTAACATAATTATTATCATTATTATTATTATTGTTGTTGTTGTTATACAAATGTCCTTTAACTTCATGCCATAATACAACATAATAAGCGGGTGGATCGATTCCTTGGGCCTCAGGTCAGGATGAGGTAGAAGTCTATGTGATGGATAGAGCCTCTCTTAGGATGTGAGATGTTCCCAGTAGTTCCATCTTCTGTACTTCTGCTATTCTGTTGTCACTCGGAGGGACCCGTTGGGTGTATTTCTCCACCTCTTCTTTTACAAGTCCCAGGCCTCCTATCACTACTGGTACTGTTGTGGTTTTTACAAGTCCCAGGCCTCCTATCACTACTGGTATTGTTGTGGATTTTACAAGTCCCAGGGCTTCTATCAGTACTGGTCCTGTTGTGGTTTTTACAAGTCCCAGGGCTCCTATCACTACTGGTATTGTTGTGGATTTTACAAGTCCCAGGGCTCCTATCACTACTGGTACTGTTGTGGTTTTTACAAGTCCCAGGGCTCCTATCACTACTGGTACTGTTGTGGTTTTTACAAGTCCCATGGCTCCTATCACTACTGGTATTGTTGTGGATTTTACAAGTCCCAGGCCTCCTATCACTACTGGTATTGTTGTGGTTTTTACAAGTCCCATGGCTTCTATCACGACTGGTACTGTTGTGGTTTTTACAAGTCCAAGGCCTCCTATCACTACTGGTACTGTTGTGGTTTTTACAAGTCCCAGGGCTCCTATCACTACTGGTACTGTTGTGGTTTTTACAAGTCCCAGGGCTCCTATCACTACTGGTACTGTTGTGGTTTTTACAAGTCCCAGGCCTCCTATCACTACTGGCACTGTTGTGGTTTTTACAAGTCCCAGGCCTCCTATCACTACTGGTATTGTTGTGGTTTTTACAAGTCCCAGGGCTCCTATCACTACTGGTACTGTTGTGGTTTTTACAAGTCCCATGGCTCCTATCACTACTGGTACTGTTGTGGTTTTTACAAGTCCCAGGCCTCCTATCACTACTGGTACTGTTGTGGTTTTTACAAGTCCCAGGCCTCCTATCACTACTGGTATTGTTGTGGATTTTACAAGTCCCAGGCCTCCTATCACTACTGGTACTGTTGTGGTTTTTACAAGTCCCAGGGCTCCTATCACTACTGGTACTGTTGTGGTTTTTACAAGTCCCAGGCCTCCTATCACTACTGGTACTGTTGTGGTTTTTACAAGTCCCAGGCCTCCTATCACTACTGGTACTGTTGTGGTTTTTACAAGTCCAAGGCCTCCTATCACTATTGGTATTGTTGTGGTTTTTACAAGTCCCAGGGCTCCTATCACTACTGGTACTGTTGTGGTTTTTACAAGTCCCATGGCTCCTATCACTACTGGTACTGTTGTGGTTTTTACAAGTCCCAGGCCTCCTATCACTACTGGTATTGTTGTGGATTTTACAAGTCCCAGGCCTCCTATCACTACTGGTACTGTTGTGGTTTTTACAAGTCCCAGGCCTCCTATCACTACTGGTATTTTTGTGGATTTTACAAGTCCCAGACCTCCTATCACTACTGGTATTGTTGTGGATTTTACAAGGCCCCGGGCTCCTATCACTACTGGTACTGTTGTGGTTTTTACAAGTCCCAGGGCTCCTATCACTACTGGTACTGTTGTGGTTTTTACAAGTCCTATGGCTTCTATCACTACTGGTACTGTTGTGGTTTTTACAAGTCCCAGGCCTCCTATCACTACTGGTACTGTTGTGGTTTTTACAAGTCCCAGGCCTCCTATCACTACTGGTATTGTTGTGGATTTTACAAGTCCCAGGGCTTCTATCACTACTGGTACTGTTGTGGTTTTTACAAGTCCCAGGACTCCTATCACTACTGGTATTGTTGTGGATTTTACAAGTCCCAGGCCTCCTATCACTACTGGTATTGTTGTGGTTTTTACAAGTCCCAGGGCTCCTATCACTACTGGTACTGTTGTGGTTTTTACAAGTCCCAGGACTCCTATCACTACTGGTATTGTTGTGGATTTTACAAGTCCCAGGCCTCCTATCACTACTGGTATTGTTGTGGTTTTTACAAGTCCCAGGGCTCCTATCACTACTGGTACTGTTGTGGTTTTTACAAGTCCCATGGCTTCTATCACTACTGGTACTGTTGTGGTTTTTACAAGTCCCAGGGCTCCTATCACTACTGGTACTGTTGTGGTTTTTACAAGTCCCAGGCCTCCTATCACTACTGGTATTGTTGTGGATTTTACAAGTCCCAGGCCTCCTATCACTACTGGTACTGTTGTGGTTTTTACAAGTCCCAGGCCTCCTATCACTACCGGTATTGTTGTGGTTTTTACAAGTCCAAGGCCTCCTATCACTACTGGTACTGTTGTGGTTTTTACAAGTCCCAGGGCTCCTATCACTACTGGTACTGTTGTGGTTTTTACAAGTCCCAGGCCTCCTATCACTACTGGTATTGTTGTGGATTTTACAAGTCTCAGGGCTTCTATCACTACTGGTACTGTTGTGGTTTTTACAAGTCCCAGGGCTCCTATCACTACTGGTATTGTTGTGGATTTTACAAGTCCCAGGCCTCCTATCACTACTGGTATTGTTGTGGTTTTTACAAGTCCCAGGGCTCCTATCACTACTGGTACTGTTGTGGTTTTTACAAGTCCCATGGCTTCTATCACTACTGGTACTGTTGTGGTTTTTACAAGTCCCAGGGCTCCTATCACTACTGGTACTGTTGTGGTTTTTACAAGTCCCAGGCCTCCTATCACTACTGGTATTGTTGTGCATTTTACAAGTCCCAGGCCTCCTATCACTACTGGTACTGTTGTGGTTTTTACAAGTCCCAGGCCTCCTATCACTACTGGTACTGTTGTGGTTTTTACAAGTCCAAGGCCTCCTATCACTACTGGTACTGTTGTGGTTTTTACAAGTCCCAGGGCTCCTATCACTACTGGTACTGTTGTGGTTTTTACAAGTCCCAGGGCTCCTATCACTACTGGTACTGTCTGGATTCAAGGTCTTTATATTTGGACAGTTTTTCAGTTACTTTTACTGAGGTGTTCCTCTCAGTTGAGATGGACATGTCGATGAGTAGGCAGCTTTTTTCTTCCTTGTTCTTGGTGATGATGTCTGGTCTGTTGGCCTTCATCTCATTACCTGTCTGTATTGGCATGTCCCATAAGATTGTGACGTGGTCTTTTTCTGTTACTGTTTGGGGCTCGTGTTCGTACCGTTTTTCTTTCGTGTTGATGTTGAATTCTTTGCAGATGTTACAGTGCAGATATGTGGCGGCCTTATTGTGTCTTTGTAGGTATTCAGTTTTGGCCAGCTCAAGGCACCCTGCCACCATATGGTCAATGGTTTCCTGGAATCGACCACATATCCTGAACGCTGGGTCTGTGCCATCTTGGAGGATTCTGCTCCAGTAGTACTTGGTCTTGATGGCCTGGTCTTGAGCAGTGATGATCAAGTCCTCTGTTGCGGGTTTCAGCCCGGCTGTTTTGACCATTGGTTGGTCATATGTTGGTCTACATCTTTCTCCCCTACTCTTTTTGGGTATTGCCCATGCGTTTGTTTCCCTTCCCATTTTTGTTTCATTTGCTCTTGGGCGTGACACTTTGCTTTTTGTTTGACTTTTCGGGCGTGGATGGTTGGAGCTTCATTTTCAGGTTGCGGTGTTTCAGGGAGGTGGAGCTCTCTTCTGAACATTGCAGCTTGGTTAGCTACGGAGTACTTTTTGTTTTGTTTTTTTCATGCTCTGTAGCAATCATGAGAAGGGGGTAATTTCTGGTGTTAAGGTAAGTATCTAGGCCTAGTGTTGCTGCTTTGTAGGCAGTTTCAAGTTGGATTAGTCCCCTGCCACTCTCGTTTCTGGGGAGGTACAATCTATCCACATCTGATTTTGGGTGGTACATCCTCTGTAAGGTGAGTATGTTTCTTGTTTTTCTATCTAGTTTCCTGATCTCTTCTAGTTTCCAGTCGACGATGTTGAAGCTGTAAGTTACGACGGGTGTAGCCAGGGTGTTGATGGCTTCCATTCGGTTGGAGGCATTGAGTTGGGGTTTTGTTACCATTTGTATTCTTCCGTAGTACTCCTTTCTGATCTGATCTTTTATTTTGGCATGTTGTATCCCATCCCCTTCATTCACTCCCAGGTATTTGTATGTGCCTTCTTGTTCTAGGTCTAGGGTGGTGGTGTCTAGGTCAGTGTGGTTGTTTTCGGCGGGGGTAAGTTTTCCTTTTTTGAATGTAGCTTTGGCACATTTGTCTAGTCCGAACTCCATTTTGATGTCGTCACTGAAGCCTTTTACGATGGTCTAAAGGCCAGTTTGTTCTTGGTCATTCTTGGTAAAGGTTGTCAGGTCATCCATGTAGACTAGATGGTTAGTAGTGCATGAACCTGTAGTATAACCATAGCTGATGTTGTTCAGGAGGGAGAAAGTGGAGTAAGAGCTATGCAAAAGAGGAGAGGAGAAAGAGAGTCGCCTTGAAATATGTCGCTATTGATGTTGATCTGCCTTGAATGTAGCGCCCCATCTGGATATTTTAGAACAAGGGTTGTTTTCCACTGGTCCATATTTGCTGCTAGGAACTGGATAAGGATTGGTGATATTTTGTAGATGTCAACACATTTTAGTACCCAGTCATGGGGTACAGAGTCGAACACCTTCTTATAGTCTATCCAGGCTGTTGTCAAATTTTTCTTCCTCATTTTTACTTCCTTAATGATGGCCTTGTTTATTAAAAGCTGTTCTTTGCAGCCATAGCTCCCTTTTCGACACTCTTTTTGTTCTATAGCAAGTAGGTCGTTTTCTTCCAGGTGTTTGTAAACTCTCCCGGTGATGATGGATGTTAAGATCTTGTAGGTTTAAGGGAGACATGTGATGGGACGATAGTTTTTAGGGCTTTTGGTGTCTTCTGTTTTGGAAAGTAGGTAAGTGGTACCAGTTGTGAGCCATTCAGGGCAGGTTTCTGGGTTGCTGATGCATCTATTGCAGGCGTTTGTCAGATCTTGGTGTAAAGATGATAAGTTCTTGATCCAGAAGTTTGCTATCCCGTCATTACCAGGGGCTTTCCAGGTACTGGACTTCTGTATTGCTGTTTCTTCTAGGGTTATTTTTGCCCATTCTTCTTGGTTGGTTTGAATGTTCTCTGTTTCTATTTGGCCGATCCATTCGGCGTTTTTTTTTTTTTTGCAATTCTTTTGTTTTTCCCAGATGTTGCTCCAGAAGTTCTCTACTTCATCAATTTTAGGGGGTTCTTCCACCTCAACGGACCTTTCCCCTAGTTCTCTATAGAATTTCTTGGCGTTTTCTTTGTAAATTTTGTTATGGTGGAAGAACTTTTGTCTCTTATCAAACCTTTTCACTCGTTGGGCTTTTGCTTGTAGTTGTTGTTTCTATTTGTCAATGGCTGTTAGTATTTGCTCTTTCTGTTTGATGTTGTGTTTCCCGATTAGTGCTCTTTTTCGTTTTTCTTTGACTGGTTTCTTGTTTTTAATCTCATTTAGTGTAGATATGTCTTGCGTATTTCACTCTCAATTTTCTTTTTCCATTTTGGTTGGTTATCTTTTCTTGGCCTGTTCTTCCTCTTTTGTTTGTTGCCCAGTGATTCAGTGATGGCGGGGGCAGTTGCATACACAAGGTGGTTAATGTCTGTGAGGGACAGCACTTCTGGGAATTGGTCTTTTACATGGCTGATGGCTTTGTTTGCTGTTTCTGTGGCTTATTTTGAGTGCTGATCACTTTATATCTTTGGAATTGGTGGTCTCTGGCCTGTTGGGGTTTCTTTTGCTATTTCATATTTTCTAAGGATGCTTTCTTTCACTGCGCTCATTTTCTCATCTTGTTCATCTTTGTTCGGTGGTTTTTGGTCACCTGGCTTATCAGTTCTCTCATTGTTGTGATTCTTATCTTCATTTTGCTTCTCTGGATCTGCGTTTGTATCCCTCTCATCAGGTTTTACATTCTCATCTCTCTGCTTTACTCCTGCTTGGATGGCTTGCAGCTCCATTTCGATTAGTCTTTTCTTACTGACGATATCACGGTGGACATTTGCACGTTTGTTGGCGTCTAGATTTATTCTGTTTGTGGGGTTATTGGCACACCAGATGTCATAGCTGCTTTGAATTATAGATGTTTTTGGGTTGAAAGAAGCAGTGTAGAAGGCTTCCATGACTTCTTTGTACTCTTCCCTAGACCATTTCTATCGACTGGCTTTAGTGGGATTTTGAGATGGTGCAACATGAGGGCCTCTTTGAGGAATGTCTTCGGTGTGGTGATCCTTAGGTGCATTCTGGGTAGAGTTTGTTCCAGTAGCACACTTTTCGATCTCAGCCTGGTTCCTCACTGAAGATCGCGGTCCTTGGTAACCCGCACGACGGCCGATGCGGTATGAAGATCTGGTAATACGAGCTTCCATATTAAAAGTTTTATTGAATTTTAGGTTGCACAACCACCAGTATTTTTTCGAGATACCAGCTCTAGGAGAGTTACCGACCAAGGTTAAAGAGCCTCTCCTGCCCATGAGGCAGGCTAACCCCCACCGGATGCCAACCTGGTACTTTAGAGCCTTGGGGCTTTATTATTATTATTATTATTATTATTATTATTATTATTGTTACTATTATTATTATCATCATCATTAATATTATCATTATTATCACTATTATTATTATTATCATCATTTCAAATGTCTGAGAATGTAAGTATGATAAGAGAGGTTCTCATCAGTGGTCCTGAACATGTCTCAGAACAAGCTCCTGGGCCCGTGACTCCCAACACGAAGTCAGCTACAAAATAACCCGGCTGTAATCATCGCGGACCACGACTCGCGTCTGGAGCAACATGTGAAACAAGTCATGTTTTTATCACCTGAGGGATATTTCCAAAATTATATCACTTCTGTCCTTCAGTCACACCGAGAAAGTTACACATGCTCTTATATCCCTTACCCCATTACTGTACTGTGTGTGTGTGTGTATGTATATTTATGTATGTCTATATTGTGGGTATGTAGGTGTGTGTATATACTAAATCCATCCATCCATTTTCCGAACCGCTTATCCTGCTCTCAGGGTCGTGGGGATGCTGGAGCCTATCCCAGCAGTCACTGGGCGGCAGGCGGGGAGACACCCTGGACAGGCCGCCAGGCCATCACACACACACACACACACACACACACACACAAACACACACACACACACAACCGTGCACAAAAGACATGCACTTTACTGATGCTTCAAGCGCATGTTTGCAGCAGAGACGTCCTCTAGGGAAACAGCAGGATCACGTGACATGAGTGACAGCTCCGTGCAGAGACAGCAGTATCACGTGACGTGAGAGTGACAGCGCCGTGCAGAAACAGGTGCTGAACAGCGGGAGGTGCTACGTCATCACTGAGACGTGACTCTGCATTTGCGGCGATGCAAGAGAGGTACAGGAAGGTGTTAGCAGGTATTTCCAGGGCAAAGGAAACGTCTCTCCACACTGCTCTTTTCCTAAAAAGTTATAAAAGACAACTTGCAGGTGAGACCTGAAATAGACAAAAGGTTTTCTAACATGAACAATATCATTTATTCAATTTTTGTTCATTCTCTCAGCGCTGTCAAAATTAGCTGGTGTTCGTGCCCGTCCGGGTCTGCCCAAGTGGCGGCTGGTGCTTTCTGATCCAGAGGAAGCACAGTTGTCAGACATTCGTTATAGAGTATTCAAATCTATTCTCCCGGTTCTAAATCTGGCTTGTCTTATTGTACGTCAGCATCACACCTACTGTATCAAGACCTAATATTAAACAAGTCTCATCCTACTGTATCTACCTGTGGTAGATACAGCAGGATGGAGTTGATGATGGTCCCTCAGTAAGACCACAGGTAGATACAGAAGGAAGGAGGGATGATGGTCTCTCAGTAAGACCACAGGTAGATACAGCATGAAGGAGGGATGATGGTCCCTCAGTAAGACCACAGGTAGATACAGCATGAAGGAGGGATGATGGTCCCTCAGTAAGACCACAGGTAGATACAGAAGGAAGGAGTTGATGATGGTCTCTCAGTAAGACCACAGGTAGATACAGAAGGATGGAGGGATGATGGTCCCTCAGTAAGACCACAGGTAGATACAGCAGGAAGGAGGGATGATGGTCCCTCAGTAAGACCACAGGTAGATATAGCAGGAAGGAGGGATGATGGTCTCTCAGTAAGACCACAGGTAGATACAGCAGGAAGGAGGGATGATGGTCCCTCAGTAAGACCACAGGTAGATACAGCAGGAAGGAGTTGATGATGGTCTCTCAGTAAGACCACAGGTAGATACAGAAGGATGGAGGGATGATGGTCCCTCAGTAAGACCACAGGTAGATACAGCAGGAAGGAGGGATGATGGTCTCTCAGTAAGACCACAGGTAGATACAGCAGGAAGGAGTTGATGATGGTCTCTCAGTAAGACCACAGGTAGATACAGCAGGAAGGAGTTGATGATGGTCTCTCAGTAAGACCACAGGTAGATACAGAAGGATGGAGGGATGATGGTCCCTCAGTAAGACCACAGGTTGATACAGCAGGAAGGAGGGATGATGGTCTCTCAGTAAGACCACAGGTAGATACAGCAGGAAGGAGTTGATGATGGTCTCTCAGTAAGACCACAGGTAGATACAGAAGGATGGAGGGATGATGGTCCCTCAGTAAGACCACAGGTAGATACAGCAGGATGGAGGGATGATGGTCCCTCAGTAAGACCACAGGTAGATACAGAAGGAAGGAGGGATGATGGTCTCTCAGTAAGACCACAGGTAGATACAGCAGGAAGGAGGGATGATGGTCCCTCAGTAAGACCACAGGTAGATACAGCAGGATGGAGTTGATGATGGTCCCTCAGTAAGACCACAGGTAGATACAGCAGGATGGAGGGATGATGGTCCCTCAGTAAGACCACAGGTAGATACAGCAGGAAGGAGGGATGATGGTCCCTCAGTAAGACCACAGGTAGATACAGAAGGAAGGAGGGATGATGGTCTCTCAGTAAGACCACAGGTAGATACAGCAGGATGGAGTTGATGATGGTCCCTCAGTAAGACCACAGGTAGATACAGAAGGAAGGAGGGATGATGGTCTCTCAGTAAGACCGCAGGTAGATACAGCAGGATGGAGGGATGATGGTCCCTCAGTAAGACCACAGGTAGATACAGAAGGAAGGAGGGATGATGGTCTCTCAGTAAGACCACAGGTAGATACAGCAGGAAGGAGTTGATGATGGTCCCTCAGTAAGACCACAGGTAGATACAGCAGGAAGGAGTTGATGATGGTCCCTCAGTAAGACCACAGGTAGATACAGAAGGATGGAGGGATGATGGTCCCTCAGTAAGACCACAGGTAGATACAGAAGGAAGGAGGGATGATGGTCTCTCAGTAAGACCACAGGTAGATACAGCAGGAAGGAGTTGATGATGGTCTCTCAGTAAGACCACAGGTAGATACAGAAGGATGGAGGGATGATGGTCCCTCAGTAAGACCACAGGTAGATACAGCAGGATGGAGGGATGATGGTCCCTCAGTAAGACCACAGGTAGATACAGAAGGAAGGAGGGATGATGGTCTCTCAGTAAGACCACAGGTAGATACAGCAGGAAGGAGGGATGATGGTCCCTCAGTAAGACCACAGGTAGATACAGCAGGAAGGAGGGATGATGGTCCCTCAGTAAGACCACAGGTAGATACAGAAGGAAGGAGGGATGATGGCCCCTCAGTAAGACCACAGGTAGATACAGCAGGATGGAGGGATGATGGTCCCTCAGTAAGACCACAGGTAGATACAGAAGGATGGAGGGATGATGGTCCCTCAGTAAGACCACAGGTAGATACAGCAGGAAGGAGGGATGATGGTCCCTCAGTAAGACCACAGGTAGATACAGAAGGAAGGAGGGATGATGGTCTCTCAGTAAGACCACAGGTAGATACAGCAGGATGGAGGGATGATGGTCCCTCAGTAAGACCACAGGTAGATACAGCAGGAAGGAGGGATGATGGTCCCTCAGTAAGACCACAGGTAGATACAGAAGGATGGAGGGATGATGGTCCCTCAGTAAGACCACAGGTAGATACAGCAGGATGGAGGGATGATGGTCTCTCAGTAAGACCACAGGTAGATACAGAAGGATGGAGGGATGATGGTCCCTCAGTAAGACCACAGGTAGATACAGAAGGAAGGAGGGATGATGGTCCCTCAGTAAGACCACAGGTAGATACAGAAGGATGGAGGGATGATGGTCCCTCAGTAAGACCACAGGTAGATACAGCAGGATGGAGGGATGATGGTCCCTCAGTAAGACCACAGGTAGATACAGAAGGATGGAGGGATGATGGTCCCTCAGTAAGACCACAGGTAGATACAGCAGGAAGGAGGGATGATGGTCCCTCAGTAAGACCACAGGTAGATACAGCAGGATGGAGGGATGATGGTCCCTCAGTAAGACACAGGTAGATACAGAAGGAAGGAGGGATGATGGTCCCTCAGTAAGACCACAGGTAGATACAGAAGGAAGGAGGGATGATGGTCTCTCAGTAAGACCACAGGTAGATACAGCACGATGGAGGGATGATGGCCTCTCAGTAAAACCACAGGTAGATACAGAAGGATGGAGGGATGATGGTCCCTCAGTAAGACCACAGGTAGATACAGCAGGAAGGAGGGATGATGGTCTCTCAGTAAGACCACAGGTAGATACAAAAGGAAGGAGGGATGATGGTCTCTCAGTAAGATCACAGGTAGATACAGCAGGAAGGACTTGATGATGGTCCCTCAGTAAGACCACAGGTAGATACAGAAGGATGGAGGGATGATGGTCCCTCAGTAAGACCACAGGTAGATACAGAAGGAAGGAGGGATGATGGTCCCTCAGTAAGACCACAGGTAGATACAGCAGGATGGAGGGAGGATGGTCTCTCAGTAAGACCACAGGTAGATACAGCAGGATGGAGGGATGATGGTCCCTCAGTAAGACCACAGGTAGATACAGCAGGATGGAGGGATGATGGTCCCTCAGTAAGACCACAGGTAGATACAGAAGGAAGGAGGGATGATGGTCTCTCAGTAAGACCACAGGTAGATACAGAAGGAAGGAGGGATGATGGTCTCTCAGTAAGACCACAGGTAGATACAGAAGGAAGGAGGGATGATGGTCCCTCAGTAAGACCACAGGTAGATACAGCAGGATGGAGGGATGATGGTCTCTCAGTAAGACCACAGGTAGATACAGAAGGATGGAGGGATGATGGTCCCTCAGTAAGACCACAGGTAGATACAGCAGGATGGAGGGATGATGGTCTCTCAGTAAGACCACAGGTAGATACAGAAGGAAGGAGGGATGATGGTCTCTCAGTAAGACCACAGGTAGATACAGAAGGAAGGAGGGATGATGGTCCCTCAGTAAGACCACAGGTAGATACAGCAGGATGGAGGGATGATGGTCCCTCAGTAAGACCACAGGTAGATACAGCAGGATGGAGGGATGATGGTCCCTCAACAATACGACTGTTCGGGCACCATTTGTAACACTGGGCTGGTGTAGGTGGCGAGCGCTAGCAGCATGTGGCTAGTTAGCAAGAGCCCCGGGATAGCAGATTAGCTCTGAGAGTCGACAGACGACACTGCTACTGTATTCCGTAGTACATACATCGACCATACGATGCCAGGTCGCCACGGCGCCATGTTCACCAGTCATACATGAGCAGCACAGATGCCACACCGAACCTAAATGTTGCTCTTGAGCTGAGGGGCAAAAGAAGAACAGGAGCTCAAATAACAGGCGTCCGTTCACTGCGTGCGCGTCACTAAACAAATTTAAAGTACACAAGGCGCCGTCTGATGACGCCACCTCTCCAGCACCCAGGCAAGTACTTCTTAAAGGTACACCTCCCAATTCCAATGCTACAACGTACACACAGGACTTAGTTGGTGCTTTCATTGAGGCCATGAAGCGAGCATGTATTCTGGTTTCTCCTTGTTACTCTTTCCTTCGCTTTCCCTGTGTCCTGTCCTTGGGATTAGCGGTTGTGTCAGGAAGGGCATCCCACGTAACATTTTGCCTAATTAGTATGTGGATTGACAAGACCATACCGGATTGGTCGAAGCCTGGGTTAACAATGGCCGCCATCGTTGCTGTGCTCTCACGGGGTCCTGATGGAAACGGCACAGTCCTCTGTGGCGACCCCTGACAAACAGGGAACAAGATGAAAGAAGAAGAAGACTCTCTTTTTGTCCAAGAGCCTTTCCGTTTTTCTTCTCTCACTCTTCCCTCTTTCTCTCCTATTCATCTTTCTTTCTTTCTGCCCCTTTCTCTGTTATTTCTTTCTCACTCTCTCTGTTTGACCCCTTTGACCTTTCACTTCTAAACGATGACCGTCTAAGGACTCCATTATTCTAATTTTGGCACAGTTGCTGTGTGTGTGTGTGTGTGTGTGTGTGTGTGTGTGTGTGTGTGTGTGTGTGTTGCTGTCTGTTGCTGTCTTTGACAGCAACAGACAGCAACAAAATGCAGAGTTCATAGTTTTGCTCCGCGGGAACATGAAGTAAAATATGTACTCGGAGTGTGACGTCTTATGTCAGTCTAGAAGAGTTGACATAAGGTGACGCATGCAGCCAGCAGAGCACCATGTGACCTTTGACCTGTGGTCCAGAGACCAGACAGCAGCCGGGAGTCTGAAGAGCTGTTAAGTTCTAGCTTTACAAGCCCCGGAGAATTTTAACACACTTCAGTTTCCACTGTTAACGTCCCCGGGAGGGGGGAGGAGGAGCGGAGCACAGGAGAGATGAGAGGAGGAGAAAAGGGGGGAGAAGAATATACATAGAGAGGAGGAGACATCTAGAGAGGAAAGGATGAGACGAGAGGATGAGAGGATGAGATGGTGAGAGGATGAGATGATGAGATGATGAGAGGAAAGGAGCAGAGGAGAGGATGAGAGGAGAGCATGAGAGGGTGAGAGGATGAGAGGGGAGGATGAGAGGACAGGAGGAGAGGAGAGCATGAGAGGGCAGGAGGATAAGAGGGGAGGATGAGAGGACAGGAGGAGAGGGTGAGAGGGTGAGAGGATGAGAGGAGAAGATGTTAGGAGAGGAGAAGATGAGAGGGTGAGAGGATGAGAAGGGAGGATGAGAGGAGAGGATGAGAGTAGAGGACGAGAGGATGAGAGGATGAGATGATGAGAGGAGAGGAGAGGAGCAGAGGAGAGGATGAGAGTGTGAGAGGATAAGAGGGGAGGATGAGAGGACAGGAGGAGAGGGTGAGAGGATGAGAGGAGAAGATGTTAGGAGAGGAGAAGATGAGAAGATGAGAGGATGAGATGATGAGAGTAGAGGATGAGAGGATGAGAGGAGAGGGAAGAAGGGAGAGAAAGTTCCAGCATGCTGAAGAGAGTGAAAGAAGGACAGACATTATTCCAGCACTGTGAGTAAAGACAGGAAAATAGTGTGAACATTGTCAAAGCCTGTGAATGACTGGTGATGAGCCCGCCCACACACACACACACACACACACACACACACACACACACACACACACACACACACGCAGGCGCATGGGGTGTCTCGGCCAGCATTAGGCAGCTTGATAGCCAGCAGCCTCAAATATTGAGGCCACGACCCGTGGAGACACGTGGACTATTTCCTGATGCCCCCCCCCCCAATATTACAGAGAGTATGACGACCGGAGGTATGAAATATGTACAGCGTCATTAGTGGTGAACTACCAGGCCACTGAGTCAGAGATTAGCTTGTGCATGTGTGTGTGTGTGAGAGAGACACAGAGAAACACAGAGACAGAGAGAGAGACAGAGAGACAGACAGAGACACAAGAGAGAGGAGAGAGACAGAGAGACAGAGAGAGACAGAGACACAAGAGAGAGGAGAGAGACAGAAAGACAGAGAGACAGAGAGAGACAGAGACACAAGAGAGAGGAGAGAGACAGAGAGACAGACAGAGACACAAGAGAGAGGAGAGAGACAGAGAGACAGACAGAGACACAAGAGAGAGGAGAGAGACAGAGAGACAGACAGAGACACAAGAGAGAGACAGAGACAGAAGAGAGAGACAGAGAGAGAGACAGAGACACAAGAGAGAGGAGAGAGACAGAGAGACAGACAGAGACACAAGAGAGAGGAGAGAGACAGAGAGAGACAGAGGCAGAAGAGAGAGACAGAGAGACAGACAGAGACACAAGAGAGAGGAGAGAGACAGAGACAGACAGAGACACAAGAGAGAGGATAGAGACAGAGAGACAGAGACACAAGAGAGAGGAGAGAGACAGAGAGACAGAGAGACAGACAGAGACACAAGAGAGAGGAGAGAGACAGAGAGACAGACAGAGACACAAGAGAGAGGAGAGAGACAGAGACAGACAGAGACACAAGAGAGAGGAGAGAGACAGAGAGACAGAGACACAAGAGAGAGGAGAGAGACAGAGAGAGACACAAGAGAGAGGAGAGAGACAGAGACACAAGAGAGAGGAGAGAGACAGACAGAGACACAAGAGAGAGGAGAGAGACAGAGAGACAGAGAGATAGAGACACAAGAGAGAGGAGAGAGACAGAGAGACAGAGACACAAGAGAGAGGAGAGAGACAGAGAGACAGACAGAGACACAAGAGAGAGGAGAGAGACAGAGACAGACAGAGACACAAGAGAGAGGAGAGAGACAGAGAGACAGAGACACAAGAGAGAGGAGAGAGACAGAGAGAGACACAAGAGAGAGGAGAGAGACAGAGAGACAGAGACACAAGAGAGAGGAGAGAGACAGAGAGACAGAGAGACAGACAGAGACACAAGAGAGAGGAGAGAGACAGAGAGACAGACAGAGACACAAGAGAGAGGAGAGAGACAGAGACAGACAGAGACACAAGAGAGAGGAGAGAGACAGAGAAACAGACAGAGACACAAGAGAGAGGAGAGAGACAGAGAGACAGACAGAGACACAAGAGAGAGGAGAGAGACAGAGAGACAGAAAGACAGACAGAGACACAAGAGAGAGGAGAGAGACAGAGAGACAGAGAGACAGACAGAGACACAAGAGAGAGGAGAGAGACAGAGACAGACAGAGACACAAGAGAGAGGAGAGAGACAGAAAAAGAGAGAGAGGGAAAAACCCTACATGCTGAATTCTGTAGAATGAGTCTGAAAATACAAAGGAAAACACCAAACAACGCATGTAGGGCAGAATTAGGCCGGTTTCCATTATTAATAAATGTAAAAAAAGAGCTCTAAATTTCTGGATGCACTTAAACACAAGCCCAACAAATACATTGCACTTTAAAGCTCTGAAAACCCAAGAACTGAACCCCGAAAAGAGTCCCCTGAAGCAGCTGGCTCTGAGACTCACTAACCCTGTAACAAATACTAAGACCAACCAACCTCAGGCCAGCACTGCATCCCAAACAAAGTTTACCATAAATCAGCTATAAAACAAAGCAAGAACAATTATCTGAAACATTGGAACGCTGAAATCAAAACTCAAAACAAACTAGAAGTCTATCGGGCCCTAAAAACAAACTATGATCTGGAAGAACACCTCTTAACTGTCAGAGACAGGAAGCAGCGACAGACCCTCACCAAAGACAGGCTCAGTGACCACAGTCTCGCCATTGAAAAGGGGAGACACAAAAAGACGTGGTTGCCAAAAGAGCAACGATCATGTGGTCAGTGCAAGACAGATGAGGTGGAGACAGAGGTGCACTTCCTCCTTAAATGTGACAGATTTGAAAAACAGCGCCGGGCTTTTGTCCAGGAGCTGGAACATGTGACTCCAGAGTAGCAGGAAATGGACGACGCAGGTAAGCTGCGGGTGGTCCTGGGAGGGGGGCCAGCGGCGAACATTGCAGCAAGATTTATATTATCTTGCCACAACCTGAGAGACAGTGGATGACGGCACCTATTGCTACTGTTGTTGTTTAATATCATAATCATTGTTGTTGTTGCTGTTATTATTATAATCATTGTTGTTTTTGTTATTATTATAATCATTGTTGTTGTTGTGTTGTTGTTTTACATGCTTTGGCAATATGTACACAAATGTATGTCATGCCAATAAAGCACATATTGAATTGAATTGAATTGAAAGAGAGACAGACAGAAGGAGAGAGAACTGAATTTTAAAACAATCATAATTTTAAAAATTAAAAAAAAAAAGCAGACTTGAAATCTTCTTAACGTAAACAACATTTGTCGAATAACAGCCACTCAACATGAATGAGAACATTCACAGCCACTCAACATGCATCTTTTAACAACCCCAAAATCATGCAGCAACAACTCACAACACAGACAACCAGTAAGACCACTGTTATCCTGCCCTGCTGCAGGAGCAGCTCCTCCCTGATGGTGGAACACCGCCCCCTTCATAACACCACATGCTTCACTGCATTGTAATAACTAAAGCCTATCTGATTCTGGTCTGGACGGTCCTGCTACACAACACTTATGCCGGTCTGGACCATCCTGCTACACAACACTTATCCTGGCCTGGACCATCCTGCTACACAACACTTATCCTGGTCTGGAACCATCCTGCTACACAACAATTATCCTGGCTTGGACCGTCCTGCTACACAACACCTACCCTAGGCTGGACCATCCTGCTACACAACAGTTATCCTGGCCTGGACCGTCCTGCTACACAACACTTATCCTGGCCTGGACCATCCTGCTACACAACACTTAACCTGGTCTGGAACCATCCTGCTACACAACACTTATCCTGGTGTGGTCCGTCCTGCTACACAACAATTATCCTGGCCTGGACCATCCTGCTACACAACACTTATCCTGGTGTGGTCCGTCCTGCTACACAACAATTATCCTGGCTTGGACCGTCCTGCTACACAACACCTACCCTAGGCTGGACCATCCTGCTACACAACAGTTATCCTGGCCTGGACCATCCTGCTACACAACACTTATCCTGGTCTGGAACCATCCTGCTACACAACACTTATCCTGGTGTGGTCCGTCCTGCTACACAACACTTATCCTGGTGTGGTCCGTCCTGCTACACAACAATTATCCTGGCCTGGACCGTCCTGCTACACAACACCTACCCTAGGCTGGACCATCCTGCTACACAACACTTATCCTGGTCTGGACCATCCTGCTACACAACAGTTATCCTGGCCTGGACCATCCTGCTACACAACACTTATGCTGGCCTGGACTATCCTGCTACACAACACTTATCCTGGTCTGGAACCATCCTGCTACACAACACTTATCCTGGTCTGGAACCATCCTGCTACACAACACTTATCCTGGTGTGGTCCGTCCTGCTACACAACAATTATCCTGGTGTGGTCCGTCCTGCTACACAACAATTATCCTGGCCTGGACCGTCCTGCTACACAACACCTACCCTAGGCTGGACCATCCTGCTATACAACACTTATCCTGGTCTGGACCATCCTGCTACACAACAATTATGCTGGTCTGGACCATCCTGCTACACAACAGTTATCCTGGCCTGGACCGTCCTGCTACACAACACTTAACCTGGTCTGGACCATCCTGCTACACAACACTTATCCTGGTGTGGTCCGTCCTGCTACACAACACTTATCCTGGTCTGGACCATCCTGCTACACAACATTTATCCTGGTCTGGACCACCCTGCTACACAAAAATTATCCGGTCCTGGACCGTCCTGCTACACAACACTTATGCTGGTCTGGACCATCCTGCTACACAACAGTTATCCTGGCCTGGACCGTCCTGCTACACAACACTTATCCTGGTCTGGACCGTCCTGCTACACAACACTTATCCTAGCCTGGACCGTCCTGCTACACAACACCTACCCTGGTCTGGACCGTCCTGCTACACAACAGTTATCCTGGGCTGGACCGTCCTGCTACACAACACATATCCTGGTCTGGACTGTCCTGCTACACAACACTTATCCTAGCCTGGACCGTCCTGCTACACAACACTTATCCTGGTCTGGACTATCTGGCTACACAACAGTTATCCTGGTCTGGAACCATCCTGCTACACAAGACTTATCCTGGTCCGTCCTGCTACACAACAATTATCCTGGCCTGGACCATCCTGCTACACAACACCTACCCTAGGCTGGACCATCCTGCTACACAACAGTTATCCTGGTCTGGACCATCCTGCTAAACAATAGTTATCCAGTTATGTTTATGGACCATACGCCCACCCTCCACTGCAGACCACCAGCTTTTTAATCAACAGTGGTTTGCATAAAACCCTCCAGACTGGCTTCACATTCTCTCCCAAGCCCAGCTAGGCTCTCCAGGGTGTATCAGTCTGAGTATCAGTCTGATCCCTCAGTTTTTCTTTATTCAGGATTTTTACCAGCATACTATACATGATTACACCTTTAAGTACATTCAGCCTCTCATTAAGAACATTTCCCGAATCCAAAACTGGCCCTGTGCAATTTTTCAGATCAGGAACAACCTTTAAAACAGGAAATGGATCCTCACAATTGGGATGAGTAAAACCACTGCAGTATGATGTCAAAAGACCCCG
>JAJHIY020000961.1:2317500-2340000 GCA_022114975.2 Lampris megalopsis
AGCTAGAAAACCACCAACACAGACACCAACATGACCCAACACTACAACATGAACACTCTGAAACTCTACACCAGTACAAAAACACACACACCAACACGACCCAGCACTACAACATGAATACTCTGAAACTCTAAACCAGTAAAAAACACAGACACCAACATGACCCAGCACTACAACATGAATACTCTGAAACTCTAAACCAGTACAAAAACACAGACACCAACATGACCCAGCACTACAACATGAATACTCTGAAACTCTAAACCAGTACAAAAACACACACACCAGCATAACCCAGCACTACAACATGAATACTCTGAAACTCTAAACCAGTACAAAAACACACACACCAGCATAACCCAGCACTACAACATGAATACTCTGAAACTCTAAACCAGTACAAAAACACAGACACCAACATGACCCAGCACTACAACATGAATACTCTGAAACTCTAAACCAGTACAAAAACACAGACACCAGCATAACCCAGCACTACAACATGAAGACTCTGAAACTCTAAACCAGTAAAAACACAGACACCAACATGACCCAACACTACAACATGAATACTCTGAAACTCTAAACCAGTACAAAAACACAGACACCAACATGACCCAGCACTACAACATGAATACTCTGAAACTCTAAACCAGTAAAAAACACAGACACCAACATGACCCAGCACTACAACATGAATACTCTGAAACTCTAAACCAGTACAAAAACACACACACCAGCATAACCCAGCACTACAACATGAATACTCTGAAACTCTAAACCAGTACAAAAACACAGACACCAACATGACCCAACACTACAACATGAATACTCTGAAACTCTAAACCAGTAAAAAACACAGACACCAACATGACCCAGCACTACAACATGGATACTCTGAAACTCTAAACCAGTACAAAAACACAAACACCAACATGACCCAACACTACAACATGAATACTCTGAAACTCTAAACCAGTACAGAAACACAGACACCAACATGACCCAGCACTACAACATGAATACTCTGAAACTCTAAACCAGTACAAAAACACAGACACCAACATGACCCAACACTACAACATGAATACTCTGAAACTCTAAACCAGTACAAAACACAGACACCAACATGACCCAGCACTACAACATGAATACTCTGAAACTCTAAACCAGTACGAAAACACAGACACCAACACGACCCAGCACTACAACATGAATACTCTGAAACTCTAAACCAGTACGAAAACACAGACACCAACATGACCCAGCACTACAACATGAATACTCTGAAACTCTAAACCAGTACGAAAACACAGACACCAACATGACCCAGCACTACAACATGAATACTCTGAAACTCTAAACCAGTACAAAAACACAGACACCAACATGACCCAGCACTACAACATGAATACTCTGAAACTCTAAACCAGTACAAAAACACAGACACCAACATGACCCAGCACTACAACATGAATACTCTGAAACTCTAAACCAGTACAAAAACACAGACACCAACATGACCCAGCACTACAACATGAATACTCTGAAACTCTAAACCAGTACGAAAACACAGACACCAACATGACCCAGCACTACAACATGAATACTCTGAAACTCTAAACCAGTACGAAAACACAGACACCAACATGACCCAGCACTACAACATGAATACTCTGAAACTCTAAACCAGTACAAAAACACAGACACCAACATGACCCAGCACTACAACATGAATACTCTGAAACTCTAAACCAGTACAAAAACACAGACACCAACATGACCCAGCACTACAACATGAATACTCTGAAACTCTAAACCAGTACAAAAACACAGACACCAACATGACCCAGTACTACAACATGAATACTCTGAAACTCTAAACCAGTACAAAAACACAGACACCAACATGACCCAGTACTACAACATGAATACTCTGAAACTCTAAACCAGTACAAAAACACAGACACCAACATGATCCAACACTACAACATGAATACTCTGAAACTCTAAACCAGTACAAAAAGACAAACACCAACATGACCCAACACTACAACATGAATACTCTGAAACTCTAAACCAGTACAAAAACACAGACACCAACATGACCCAGCACTACAACGTTAATACTCTGAAACTCTAAACCAGTAAAAACACAGACACCAACATGACCCAACACTACAACATGAATACTCTGAAACTCTAAACCAGTACAAAAACACAGACACCAACATGATCCAACACTACAACATGAATACTCTGAAACTCTAAACCAGTACAAAAAGACAAACACCAACATGACCCAACACTACAACATGAATACTCTGAAACTCTAAACCAGTACAAAAACACAGACACCAACATGACCCAGCACTACAACGTTAATACTCTGAAACTCTAAACCAGTAAAAACACAGACACCAACATGACCCAACACTACAACATGAATACTCTGAAACTCTAAACCAGTACAAAAACACAGACACCAACATGACCCAGCACTACAACATGAATACTCTGAAACTCTAAACCAGTACAAAAACACAGACACCAACATGACCCAGCACTACAACATGAATACTCTGAAACTCTAAACCAGTACAAAAACACAGACACCAACATGACCCAGCACTACAACATGAATACTCTGAAACTCTAAACCAGTACAAAAACACAGACACCAACATGACCCAGCACTACAACATGGATGCTCTGAAACTCTAAACCAGTACAAAAACACAGACACCAACATGACCCAGCACTACAACATGAAGACTCTGAAACTCTAAACCAGTATGAGCGGACGATTAGACGAATGGAATTCCCCTACACAAACGAAACACTTCAAGAACTTGAAAATGCAGTAGACCAGGGTCAGTTCTGGGGCATGCTGAACAGCTTAGAAACCATAAAGCCACAACAATTAACAATACAAGATGGAGACATTTGGACAAAACATTTTAACAACCTCTAACAAGTATCCAACCAGAAGAACTGAACATAAATCAAACTGAAATTAAAACAAAGTTAGACAACCTTGAATCAGCCATCAATCAAAATCCATTAGACTACCCAACTACACAAAAAGAGTTAACAGACAAACCGAAAACTCTTCATTCAGAAAAAGCTTGTGGCACGGATGGCATCAAAAGTGATATGCTGAAGAACAGTACCCCTGAGTTACACACTGCCATCGTTAAGCTGTTCAACATGACGCTGCTTTCCTGGGTCTTGAACCAGGGGCTGATCACCCCAATCTATAAAAATGGAACAAATTTGACCCTAATAACTACAGAGGGATCTGTGTCAGCAGCAACCTTGGGGAAATATTTTGTAGTATCCTGAATTCCAGGATACTAGCCTTTAGTCAAGAAAAAACATACTTAGTAAATGTCAAATTGGCTTTCTCCCAAATTATCGAACCTCTGATCATATATATACACCTTACACACTAATTAATAAACATGTCCACCACAAAAAGGGAGGGAAAATATTTGCTTGTTTCATAGATTTAAAAAAAAGCCTTCGATTCCATCTGGCATGAAGGACTTTTCTTCAAAATCCTTCAAAAAGGACTAGGGGGTAAGGATTATGATCTTGTAAAATGTATGTACAGACACAACCAGTGTGCTGTGAAAACTGGAGAGCAAAGAACAGAATATTTTACCCAAGAACGTGGTGTGAAGCAAGGACGCTGTTTAAGTCCAACATTATTCAACCTGTACATAAATGAACTTGCAGACCAGCTGGACCGTTCAGCAGCTCCAGGCCTCACACTCTATGATGCAGAGATTAAATACCTGCTTTATGCAGATGACCTTATTCTGTTGTCCCCAACCAGTGATGGTCTTCAACATAACCTGTCCATCCTACGACAATACTGCCAAAACTGGGCATTGGATGCAAACATTAAGAAAACTCAAATCATGATCTTTCAGGAAAAACCCAGATACCTTGAAAACAAATACCTCTTCACTTTGAATAACACCCTAATTGAATGCACAATAAATGATACATACCTTGGTCTGTCCATATCTGCATCAGGAAGTTTCAGTATGGCAATACATGCACTCAAAGAAAAAAGCACGCAGGGCAATGTATGCATTAAAAACCAAATTAGTAAACATTAAGATTCCAGTTAGAGTCTGGGCAAAAATATTTGATGATGTTATTTTACCCATAGCTTTGTATGGAAGTGAGGTCTTGGGCCCGCTCAGTGGACTGGAGCATGGCTCATGGGACAAACACCCGATAGAGGCTCTCCACACTGAAATCTGCAGAAACATTTTCAATGTTCAAAGGAGGACACCAAAGAAGGCCTGCCGAGCAGAACTGGGGCGTTTCCCACTACATTTACACATCCAAAAATGGGCCATAACATTTTGGACGCATCTAAATTCAAGCCCAAAAGACACCCTTCCATTCAAGGCATTAAAAACCCAAGAGCTAAACCCTGAAAACAGTTCCCTCAGTCAGCTGATGGTGAAGCTAACCAACCAGGCTCCCATCAGCACCACCTCAAAACACAGCAGAATAACACAAGTTATGAACCAGTCAAAAGATCTATATTTGGAACTTTGGAGAAATCAAACTAAAACGCAGAGCAGACTAAACTGTTATTTCACCCTAAACAGAAAATACAGACTGGCCGAGTGTCTCCACTCTGTCAGAGATACGAAGCAGAGAAGGATGCTGACCACATACAGGCTCAGTGACCACCAGCTGGCTATAGAAACAGGAAGACACAGACCAACATGGCTACCCAGAGAGGAGTGTATATGTGGTCACTGCTGGACAGGGGAGGTAGAAACAGAGATGCACCTCCTCCTCCACCGTGAGAAGTTCTCTTCAGTAAGACATTTCCACTTCGGGGAAATAGCCAAGAAAGTACCAAACTTCCTACTTTTAAGCCCAGAGGAGAACCTGGCAGTTCTCCTGGTGAAGGAACAACAGCTCCTCTGGCAGCTCAATACGTATCTGCTGCCAGAGCCTGCAGGACTCACAACCACTACCATAAGATCCCCAAAATGATATGCTATTAAGTCATTGTATTAAACTGTACAACATTTATTGCACTGTACTGTATGGCAGTAAAACAACTTGACTGCTTTAGTAGGCAAAAATATGGAACCTGCTTATGTGATGACACCTATGTATTAATATGTGATGTAATGTGTATTTAATATGTGATGTAATATGAATTTAATGTGTATTTAATATGTGATGTAATGTGAATTTAATGTGTATTTAATATGTGATGTAATGTGAATTTAATGTGTATTTAATATGTGATGTAATTTTTTAATCTTCTGCAAACTGCTTTAGCAACAACATATTTTTTTGTTCATGCCAATAAAGCTATTTGGATTTAAATTTGAAAGAGAGATAAATGAGAGAGAGAGAGAGAGAGAGAGAGACAGACAGACAGACAGACAGAGAGAAAGACAGACAGAAGGAGAGAGAGAGAGAGTGAGACAGACAGACAGAGAGACAGACAGGCAGACAGGCATAGAGAGAGAGATTTTTGATTTGATTTTCAACAATACTTTAATAAAAATTACAAAAAAGTCACAACACAACAAGCAGGATAAAGACCAACATGGTCAGTAACACAAGATTCACAGAATGTAAATCATCTCAGGACACTCCCCAAGATCAGCTCATCATCAACAACACAGCAAAGTACATTTTTACAACACCACACACTGTGAACACTTTCCAGAGCTTCCATCATTTTGAAGTAGCAAAAATCTACTGTTAAACAAGCTCTTAACATTTTTATAAACACACAAACAGCATCATCATCCCCAGCTTCCTCCTTCTGCTCAGGTACACGGCCATCTTTGCACTCCCAGAGAGAGAGAGAGAGAGAGAAAGGGAGAAAGAGAGAGAGAAAGAGAGAAAGAGAGAGAGAGAGAGAGAGAGAGAGAGAGAGAGAGAGAGAGAGAGAGAGAGAGAGACTTTGACTTTTAAAATAACCTTTATTTACATCACAGTATAGATATCCTTCATTCCCACCGTGTCAACATTAAACTGTTAAGCTAAAAAAAAACAGGCATCATTACTGTGGCTCAATCAAATCACACACAAACACACACACAAACACACACACAAACACACACACACACACACACACACACACACACACACACACACACACACACACACATTTATACTATACAATCAACATATAACAAACACATTTCACCATCACAGATTTGTGTGGAACACAACAAGACAACAAGAGTGACCTGCACCAGTCAACAGTTCAATAAGCATCGTCAGTCTGTTCGACAAAACTGTAGAGTGGATTTCATAGGGTGTACACAAAGGAGCTGCTGGTGTCCAGTTTTTAAACGGGCTTAACCTCCCTTCTGAGGCAGCAGATAGAGAACTGCACGCCTACAGGAAACCGGAAGTGTCTCTTTCTCAACGCACGCTGTAAAAAAGTCCAGAAGATCCTGTCCCACAACACTCCAGAAGCGTTTTTAAAACAGTTGGATGGCAGGTCTTCCAGTCCTGGAGATTTGCCCGCCGCCATCTGAGACACAGCAGCAGGCAGTCCATCCAGAGTCATGTCCAAGCACCATGTGTCCTGTTCTGCTGGACCCAGCTGAGGAAGACCCCGTAGAAGCTCCACAGCAGAGCCCACATCACAGCCCTCTGCCCTGAACAAGTCCGTGTAGAAGTCCACTGCACGTTTCCTCACCTCAGTGGAATCCGTGGTCACCTGTCCATCACGGACACGAAGATGCACCATCTGGCTTGTTTGAACCACTGACTTCTCTAAATTAAGGAAGAAAGCGGTTGGTGCGTCCATGTCTTGGAGTCCAGTGAAGCGTGCTCGGACTAAAGCTCCTTCAGCTCTGTCTCACAGGAAGGGGTCCAGTTGCTGTCTTTTACAGTGTAGGGCAGCGTCATTCTGGTGATCAAGGCGTGAGCCAGAAACATCTTCCAGGTCACCGTCCAATGCAACACACCCTCCTGGAGTAATGCCCCTCATCCATCTTGCAACATTTCAAAAAGCCCTCCTCACTCAGAGCCGTTGTCTGGTGCATAAACATTAATAAAAGTAAACATAAACTGCTCCACTTCAGCTGCCACCATAAGGACCCCACCCTTCACAACCTCTGTGCTGGACAACATGGCTGCATGTAAGGCAGAAGAAAACAAAATGGCAACTCCTGCACTAAAACGTGTCCCATGGCGAAGGACAAGCTGACAAGCCCACCATAAGCCCCAGTCTATCGCTTTTGTGTTGTCACTGTGTGTTCCTTGTTGAAAAACCACATCCAGTCTTTTCTGCTTGAGAGGAGAAGAAAGACAGACCAGTAAGAAACCAGACAGAAGAGGACAGCTGAGAAGAAACACCAAGTGTTGTATGGTCATGGTGCATCTGACCTGAGTTCCATCTTCTTCACCATGTCTGCCATAGGCACCTCCAGATCGTTCCTTAAACCAGTGACATGTTTCTCTAGACATTAACATTTCCTGCTATCCAGCACATCCAACCCAACTTCCTGCCGCAGTGTAGCAACTGACCAACCCAACTTTCTGCTGCAATGTAGCAACTGACCAACCCAACTTCCTGCCGCAGTGTAGCAACTGACCAACCCAACTTCCTGCCGCAGTGTAGCAACTGACCAACCCAACTTCCTGCCGCAATGTAGCAACTGACCAACCCAACTTCCTGCCGCAGTGTAGCAACTGACCAACCCAACTTCCTGCCGCAGTGTAGCAACTGACCAACCCAACATCCTGCCGCAATGTAGCAACTGACCAACCCAACATCCTGCCGCAATGTAGCAACTGACCAACCCAACTTCCTGCCGCAGTGTAGCAACTGACCAACCCAACATCCTGCCGCAGTGTAGCAACTGACCAACCCAACTTCCTGCCGCAGTGTAGTAACTGACCAACCCAACATCCTGCCGCAGTGTAGCAACTGACCAACCCAACGTCCTGCCGCAGTGTAGCAACTGACCAGCCCAACTTCCTGCTGCAGTGTAGTACCTGACCAACCCAACTTCCTGCCGCAGTGTAGTAACTGACCAACCCAACTTCCTGCCGCAGTGTAGTAACTGACAAACTGAACATCCTGCCGCAGTGTAGTAACTGACCAACCCAACTTCCTGCCGCAGTGTAGCAACTGACCAACCCAACTTCCTGCCGCAGTGTAGTAACTGACCAACCCAACATACTGCCGCAGTGTAGCAACTGACCAACCCAACTTCCTGCTGCAGTGTAGCAACTGACCAACCCAACTTCCTGCTGCAGTGTAGTAACTGACCAACCCAACATCCTGCCGCAGTGTAGTAACTGACCAACCCAACTTTCTGCCAGTGTAGCAACTGACCAACTGAACATCCTGCCGCAGTGTAGTAACTGACCAACTGAACATCCTGCTGCAGTATAGCAACTGACCAACTGAACATGCTGCCGCAGTGTAGCAACTGACCAGCCCAACTTCCTGCTGCAGTGTAGTAACTGACCAACCCAACATCCTGCTGCAGTGTAGTAACTGACCAACCCAACTTCCTGCCGCAGTGTAGTACCTGACCAACCCAACATCCTGCCGCAGTGTAGCAACTGACCAACCCAACATCCTGCCGCAGTGTAGTAACTGACCAACCCAACTTCCTGCTGCAGTGTAGTAACTGACCAACCCAACATCCTGCCGCAGTGTAGCAACTGACCAACCCAACATCCTGCCGCAGTGTAGCAACTGACCAACCCAACATCCTGCCGCAGTGTAGTACCTGACCAACCCAACATCCTGCCAGTGTAGCAACTGACCAACCCAACATCCTGCCGCAGTGTAGTACCTGACCAACCCAACATCCTGCCAGTGTAGTAACTGACCAACCCAACATCCTGCCAGTGTAGTAACTGACCAACCCAACATCCTGCCAGTGTAGTAACTGACCAACCCAACATCCTGCCGCAGTGTAGTAACTGACCGAATGAATTTGTCAGCGTCAGGAAAATAATCCATGACATTCACCAATTTGCCTTATGTCTCATCTAAAAACCTGTTAATCTCCTCCAGTGAGTATAAGTTTACAGACTGAGAGTCACTGTCCGCTACAGAAACACCATCAGAATCAGATTCAGCTTCACGCTCCATACCAGTCACATTGTCACACCACCCAGCAGGCTTCACCACCTGCTCCTCTGCCCCACTGTCCATTTCAACCTGCAGCTTCTCTGCCCCCTGTACTGAAACCTGCTCTGACCTCCTAATGTTGTCTTCCCTCTGCACTGTCCAGACCACAGGGTCAGCCTCCACCCCCCCCCCCCCCGCTAGATACAGAGCCACACACACCAGCGGCCCCGACCATGGAGCCACCAGCCTCACTGCACAGGGGGAGCGGCCTCGGGCAGCGTCTGCCGCCCGCTGTCTTCCTCCCCATTGTCAGCTGCAGCGGCCCGATGCTCGCCACCGTCAGCCACATCAGCCCGCTGTTCACCCTCACCAGCTACCTCGGCCGCAGTGGCCTGCTGCCCACCACCGCCAGCCACACCGGCCTGCTGCCCGCCGCCCCCTTCCCTGCCATCACAGATGTCAGCCGCAGCAGAACCCACTGCGTGCTGTCTATGTGGACAAGCAATCTACTTGTACCCAAATCTCCACACTCAAAACACTTCCTAGTCCCGGAGCTAGCATACACCATGTAGAAACCCTCCTCGTGCTTAACACAGAAAGAGACGATCTGTGTTTGGGTCGGAGAGTCCAAATACATGAACACTCTTCTCCGCAGGGACTGAACATGCATCAGTCTGGTGTCTTCACAACCCAGACTCACCGTCCGGAACCCACTCACAAGCTTCCCGAAGCGCCCCAGTTCTTGCGCCAGCGCCTCGTTGGAAATAAAAGAAGAGATTCCGGACACGGTGATCTGAGTGGAGGGCACCGCCAACGGTGAAACAAGTGTAAACTCATCATTTACCAGCAAGCCATTTTCTATCAGCTGGTAGACCAAACCCTGTTCCTTAAAAAAAAAAAAAGAGAGAAAGAGAAAGAAACAAAGAGAGAGTGCGTCGGGGGAGGGAAAAATTCACTGGGAAAGATTACTAATAGGTACAGATGTACATCATGAATGTATGTAGTTATGAGCATATGCACACACACACACGCATGCACGCACACACCCATGCACACCCCCCCCCACACACACACACACAGTAAGAAGCTGCATGATAACTTTTCACCACCTGTCGACACCGTGTCAGTAGTTGATTAGGAATCGGAAACAAGAATTCAAGGTATTTTTGATATCCTCCCCAAGAACAACTTGTTTTTTTTTTTCATTTTAAAAACACAACTCAATGAATTGTTATTTAACCCGCTATCAAGTTGTTCAGCTGGCGCCAGCTAGTTACAAATTCAACTTAGCTGCTTTGTGTTCTCATGTATGCACACTGTGTTCTGGTAAACGCCCGCCTGTTGCATCACTCCTGAAGCCGCATCACATTAAAGTCTACCCAAAATGCATTGTTAATATTTTAATAGCTTTATAAACCAAATACAATTACTGTCAGATGGCACCACCATGTTCCCACAATTCATTTCAATGGTGACATTGCTAAACGGACTGAATGGCCCATGTGTTTTTAGCCAGAGTATCATAGACATTCATATGTATCTCCAGGACTTCGCTCTCCCAGCATTCCTTTCTGTTACAGCTGATGTTGATTTGGTTCATTCACCTGGAGGAACACTGCTTCACATCTGACTAAACACACACACACACACACACACACACACACACACTGTATAACGTGAACACAAACAATCAATAGATTGACTGTCAAACAGATTGACTCCACCCACCCGTGCACCACCACTTTGTGTCCTTTAGCCAGCACGGGTATGACCAGCCATGGGTCTGCTTAGCTGAAATAGTGTGATGGACTGATGGACCATATAATTTACAGTGTGTGGTATGTTTACAGTGTGTGGTATGTTTACAGTGTATGGTATGTTTACAGTGTATGGTATGTTTACAGTGCATGGTATGTTTACAGTGTGTGGTATGATTACAGTGTGTGGTATGATTACAGTGTGTGGTATGTTTACAGTGTATGGTATGTTTACAGTGTGTGGTATGATTATAGTGCATGGTATGTTTACAGTGCGTGGTATGTTTACAGTGTGTGGTATGATTACAGTGCATGGTATGTTTACAGTGTGTGGTATGATTACAGTGTGTGGTATGTTTACACTGCGTGGTATGTTTACAGTGTGTGGTATGATTACAGTGTATGGTATGTTTACAGTGTGTGGTATGTTTACACTGCGTGGTATGTTTACAGTGTGTGGTATGATTACAGTGTATGGTATGATTACAGTGTGTGGTAAGATTACAGTGTGTGGTATGTTTACAGTGTGTGGTATGATTACAGTGCATGGTATGTTTACAGTGCATGGTATGTTTACAGTGTGTGGTATGTTTACACTGCGTGGTATGTTTACAGTGTGTGGTATGATTACAGTGCATGGTATGTTTACACTGCGTGGTATGTTTACAGTGTGTGGTATGTTTACACTGCGTGGTATGTTTACAGTGTGTGGTATGTTTACAGTGTGTGGTATGATTACAGTGCATGGTATGTTTACAGTGTGTGGTATGTTTACACTGCGTGGTATGTTTACAGTGTGTGGTATGATTACAGTGCATGGTATGTTTACACTGCGTGGTATGTTTACAGTGTGTGGTATGTTTACAGTGTGTGGTATGTTTACAGTGTGTGGTATGATTACAGTGTGTGGTATGTTTACAGTGTGTGGTATGTTTACAGTGTGTGGTATGTTTACAGTGTGTGGTATGATTACAGTGCATGGTATGTTTACAGTGTGTGGTATGTTTAAAGTGTGTGGTATGTTTACAGTGCGTGGTATGATTACAGTGTGTGGTATGTTTACACTGCGTGGTATGTTTACACTGTGTGGTATGTTAACAGTGTGTGGTATGTTTACAGTGTGTGGTATGTTTACAGTGTGTGGTATGTTCACACTGCGTGGTATGTTTACAGTGTGTGGTATGATTACAGTGCATGGTATGTTTACACTGCGTGGTATGTTTACAGTGTGTGGTATGTTTACACTGCGTGGTATGTTTACAGTGTGTGGTATGTTTACAGTGTGTGGTATGTTTACAGTGTGTGGTATGATTACAGTGCATGGTATGTTTACAGTGTGTGGTATGTTTACAGTGTGTGGTATGATTACAGTGTGTGGTATGTTTACACTGTGTGGTATGTTTACAGTGTGTGGTATGTTTACAGTGTGTGGTATGATTACAGTGTGTGGTATGTTTACAGTGTGTGGTATGTTTACAGTGCATGGTATGATTACAGTGTGTGGTATGTTTACAGTGTGTGGTATGTTTACAGTGTGTGGTATGTTTACAGTGCATGGTATGTTTACAGTGTATGGTATGTTTACACTGTGTGGTATGTTTACACTGCGTGGTATCTTTACAGTGCATGGTATGTTTACACTGCGTGGTATGTTTACAGTGTGTGGTATGTTTACAGTGTGTGGTATGTTTACAGTGCATGGTATGTTTACAGTGTGTGGTATGTTTACAGTGCGTGGTATGATTACAGTGTGTGGTATGTTTACAGTGCATGGTATGTTTACAGTGTGTGGTATGTTTACAGTGTGTGGTATGTTTACACTGCGTGGTATGTTTACAGTGTGTGGTATGTTTACAGTGTGTGGTATGTTTACAGTGCATGGTATGTTTACAGTGTATGGTATGTTTACAGTGTGTGGTATGTTTACACTGCGTGGTATGTTTACAGTGTGTGGTATGTTTACAGTGTGTGGTATGTTTACAGTGCATGGTATGTTTACACTGCATGGTATGTTTACAGTGTGTGGTATGTTTACACTTCGTGGTATGTTTACAGTGTGTGGTATGTTTACAGTGAGTGGTATGTTTACAGTGTATGGTATGTTTACAGTGTGTGGTATGTTTACAGTGAGTGGTATGTTTACAGTGTGTGGTATGTTTACAGTGTGTGGTATGTTTACAGTGCATGGTATGTTTACAGTGTATGGTATGTTTACACTGCGTGGTATGTTTACACTGCGTGGTATGTTTACAGTGCATGGTATGTTTACAGTGTGTGGTATGTTTACAGTGTGTGGTATGTTTACAGTGCATGGTATGTTTACACTGCGTGGTATGTTTACAGTGTGTGGTATGTTTACAGTGTGTGGTATGTTTACAGTGCATGGTATGTTTACACTGCGTGGTATGTTTACAGTGTATGGTATGTTTACACTGCGTGGTATGTTTACAGTGTGTGGTATGTTTACAGTGCATGGTATGTTTACAGTGTATGGTATGTTTACACTGCGTGGTATGTTTACAGTGTGTGGTATGATTACAGTGCATGGTATGTTTACACTGCGTGGTATGTTTACAGTGTATGGTATGTTTACAGTGTGTGGTATGATTACAGTGCATGGTATGTTTACAGTGTGTGGTATGTTTACAGTGTATGGTATGTTTACAGTGTGTGGTATGTTTACAGTGTGTGGTATGTTTACAGTGCATGGTATGATTACAGTGTGTGTTATGTTTACAGTGTGTGGTATGATTACAGTGTGTGGTATAATTACAGTGCATGGTATGTTTACAGTGCATGGTATGTTTACAGTGTGTGGTATGTTTACAGTGTATGGTATGTTTACAGTTTGTGGTATGTTTACAGTGCGTGGTATGATTACAGTGCATGGTATGTTTACAGTGTATGGTATGTTTACAGTGTGTGGTATGTTTACAGTGTGTGGTATGTTTACAGTGTATGGTATGTTTACAGTGCATGGTATGTTTACAGTGTGTGGTATGTTTACAGTGTGTGGTATGATTACAGTGCATGGTATGTTTACAGTGTGTGGTATGTTTACAGTGTATGGTATGTTTACAGTTTGTGGTATGTTTACAGTGCGTGGTATGATTACAGTGCGTGGTATGTTTACAGTGTATGGTATGTTTACAGTGTGTGGTATGTTTACAGTGTGTGGTATGTTTACAGTGTATGGTATGTTTACAGTGCATGGTATGTTTACAGTGTGTGGTATGTTTACAGTGTGTGGTATGATTACAGTGCATGGTATGTTTACAGTGTGTGGTATGATTACAGTGCGTGGTATGTTTAGTGTGTGGTATGTTTACAGTGTATGGTAGTATGATTACAGTGTGTGGTATGTTTACAGTGTGTGGTATGTTTACAGTGTGTGGTAGTATGATTACAGTGTGTGGTATGTTTACAGTGTGTGGTATATTTACAGTGTGTGGTTTGTTTACAGTGTGTGGTGGTATGATTACAGTGTGTGGTATGTTTACAGTGTGTGGTATGTTTACAATGTACAGATTATAGACTACAGAGACTACAGATTCGAGACTAAAAAAGCTACAGACTAGAGACTACAGAGACTACATACTACATAATCTACTGAGACTACAGACTACAGAGACTTTACAGACTACAGACTTCAAAGATTACAGACTACAGAGACTTCAGAGATTACAGACTTCAGAAACTACAGACTACAGACTACAGAGACTACACATTACAGAGACTTAACACACTACAGACTACAGATTTAAGAGATTACAGACTTCAGAGACTAGAGGCTACAGAGACTACGGACTACAGATTAGAGATTTAAGAGACTACAGACTACAGACAGATTCAGAGACTAAAGACTACAGAGACTACAGATTAGAGACTAAAGATACCACAGACTAGAGACTACAGAGGACATACTACAGAGATGACAGACTACAGAAACTACAGAGAGAGGGTGGTACCCAAGATGATTGGCTGTGTCATCCAAGTGAATTGAACAGCCAAAATCCTACTCCAACTATTCCAACCGCACTGGTAATTCCCTCAAGATCCTTTGTCAACCCTTGTGGTGAGAGGGGCGAGAGGACACTCTTTACTGTAATGGTGGGATGGTGATGGAATAGGTGGGTGAGTAGGTGCAACCAAGAATGTTACAATACCATGTCATCACTCTACCAAATGTCTTCATCAGGTGTTGTTAACCAAAACAGAACAGGTGCTTGGCTGTAATTAAGAGTTGGGCTTCTTATCACTGTTAGCAGTGTTTTAGACCAATATCAGAACCTGTACAGAGGCTGGAAACTATCTGAACAAGCATGTCCATGAAGAGTTCATGAAAAATCTTGCACACTTCAATGCATGCATCTCATCTCCACTGTGAAGACTGAGCTGTGGAGACCTTCATCTCCACTGTGAAAACTCAGCTGTGGAGACCTTCATCTCCACTGTGAAGACTGAGCTGTGGAGACCTTCATCTCCACTGTGAAGACTGAGCTGTGGAGACCTTCATCTCCACTGTGAAGACTGAGCTGTGGAGACCTTCATCTCCACTGTGAAGACTGAGCTGTGGAGACCTTCATCTCCACTGTGAAGACTGAGCTGTGGAGACCTTCATCTCCACTGTGAAGACTGAACTGTGAAGACCTTCATCTCCACTGTGAAGACTGAGCTTTGAAGACCTTCATCTCCACTGTGAAGACTGAGCTGTGGAGACCTTCATCTCCACTGTGAAGACTGAGCTGTGGAGACCTTCATCTCCACTGTGAAGACTGAGCTGTGGAGACCTTCATCTCCACTGTGAAGACTGAGCTGTGGAGACCTTCATCTCCACTGTGAAGACTGAGCTGTGAAGACCTTCATCTCCACTGTGAAGACTGAGCTGTGAAGGTCATCAAGGTACAACAAAAGAAAAAAAAGTGTGCATGAGCACATGTGTGTGTGTGTGTGTGTGTGTGTGTGTTTTGGGCACAGAGCAACAGTTGGGAATCTACCAAAATGTATACGACAAACACACAAATACTAAGGAAAAGTAACTGAATACACAAAAATAAACACAGAGAAACACATGAAAACCTTACAGACCTCACCCCCACAGATTCTGCTGCAGCGATATTTCATCTATTACTTGACATTTGCACTTACAAGACAAAGACACACTCTCTCTCTCACACACACACACACACGCACACACGCACACGCACACAACATGTAACAACAAGTATATAATTTATTATTACTCCAGTAATCTGTCTTGCTGTAATAGTGAAATGCTGCCTGTCTGTAATGCGTCATAAAGATAGGTGTGTTTAATTCGTTCCCTGGGTCAGCTGAGACACTGAACAGCACTCTCATCATCTACAGCGGATGTGAACAGTGTAATTAACATTTAAACAAGGGACAGATTCGATCAGACGGAGAGAGAGCGAGTCGGCAACAAGATGATGTGTCTGGACGCAACTTAATGACTGACAGGAACATGCGTCTACATTTGCACACACAAACACATGCACAGAGAAACACACACACATGCACTCACACACGCACACTCACACACACACACTCAGAAAGTCTTGATCGCAGCATAGCCAGCTGTTTCTGTTGTCTTAGTACATGAGCCCCCCCCTTCTCTTTTTCTCTGAAGTCACCCCACGAGAAATAGAGGCCACCACCTCACAAATGAAACCATCTACACCCATCCATTACCCTATTCCTACTGCCCTGCTCAAACTGCACTTTTGCTCTCAGTTCTCTCATCACCCTGGTCATCAATCAGTCACTTCAATGTGGCCAAGTCCCCCTAACACTTAAAACTGCTGTAATCACCCTTCAAAAAACCCACCATGGACCCAGAAGGTTTGGCCAGTTACAGGCCTGTCTCCAACCTCCCCTTCCTATCCAAGATCCTGGAAGAAAAACCATTGTAGCTCAGCTACAGGATCACCTCAACCACAACAACCTCTTTGAACGTTTCCAGCCTGGTGTCAGGCCTGCTCACAGCACCAAGACAGCCCCCCTCAGGGTCACCAACAACCTTCTGCTGGTGGCTGACAACAGTTCCCCCTCCATCCCGATCCTCCTCGACCTCATCTTAGCATTTGACACCACAGACAACTCCATGCTCCTCAAACGCCTTCAGAACTACACTGGGCTCACTGAAATAGCCGTCAGCTGATTCAGTCATCTCCCTAGGAGCATCAAAGTCCCAGACCCACTCTATCCCCTGCGGTGTCCCACAGGAATCTGTCCTTGGGTCCATCCTGTTCACCCTCTACATGCTCCCACTCGGTTATGTCATCAGCCACCACAGAATATCATTCCATTGCTATGATGATGACGGCATACAACTGCACATAAAAACTGCTGCAAATCCCTCTGCTACCTTCACATGGCTCAACATTTGCCTCAAGGAGATAAGGGCATGGATGAAACACAACTTCCTTCAGCTAAAACAGCAGCAAAACCAAGGCCCTTCTCACTGGCACCCCTCACCAGGTTAAACTTTCTCCCACATCTCCCCTCACCATTGCTGGTCAAACCATGTCTCTCTCCTCCTCAATCACCAACCTCGGTATCAAGTGTGACCTCTCCCTATCTTTTGACACCCACATTAATAATCTCTGCAAGACCTCATTCTACCACCTTAAAAACATTGCCAAACTCCGTCCCAACCTCACTGATGCCAAGAAGCTTGTCCATGCCTTTGTGTCCTCAATGCTGGACTACTGGACCTGTCAGGGAGCTAATTATATCCACCTGTTGTTCGAGGTCTAAAATCTCACTCACAGTGTCCAAATTCTTAAATTATGCTACATACTTTAAGTATGTCCAATAGTACTACTGGGATGTACTATTCAGTTTGTAGAATGCAGTACGCACTGTGTGCTATGAAAATTAAACTTCCAAGCGGGAGCAACCCTTTGTAACACTGGAAGAAGAACTTTGTCACTTTCACTTCAATGTTTCAATCTAGTCTTATTTTATTCTTATTTCGATCTAGTCTTATAATTTGTCATGAAATAATTAAAAATGCATTTGAATTTGCAGATGCTTGCTGCCGCTCCTCCTGTTATGTCATCCGCTATATTGCTTTGGAAAATCATCCCCTTGCTATTCGTTTCTGTGGAAACAACAAAGAATTATGGGATGGTTTTAATCATTCAGTGACCATAAGCTCCATACTTAATATACATTTCACATACTAGGTTTGCATACTAACATCACATGCTATTAGTATGCATATTACTAGTACATAGTATGAACAATTTGGACACAAACAGATGAATGTAATGAACTACCTAGCAGGATAGAAACCACCACTACTGGTGGTACCTGAGGACCTAGTTGAGAACCACTGTATTACGCAACCTTTAAGTTATTTCTAATTTCACCTGTAATAATTTCACTGTCTGTGGGTTTGTATGAATACCATGTATGTATTTCCAGTGTGTATTTAGAGGTGTAATTGAAAGTACATCTGCATGCAGCCATACAGAAGAGACAAAAAGACAGAGACAGGGAGAGAGAAGCTGATGGTGGTCGTGTGGCTCAGGTCCTGGGCTGTTCTGGTGGCGTCTGGACACTGCTTGGCATCCTCCTCATCATATTCTTCATATTTTATAATTCCATTATAATTGTGTTGTCCTCTTTCAGTGTTGTATTGTGTAAATTGTGTAAACACATCATGGCACGTTGTGCGTCTTGGGAGAGAGGTCCTCCTCTGGTGCTCTCCCTGAGCTTCCTCCCTGTTGAAGGTTTTAGGGAGTTGTTCCTTATCTGATGTGAGGGTGTAAGGACAGGATGCTGTGTTGCTGTAAAGCCCCTGAGGCACATGTGTAATTTGTGATATTGGGCTGTACAAATAAAACTGACTGGACTGAAGGACAGCGAAGTGAGAAAGAGAGACAGAGAGAAAAAGAGAAGCAAAGCAAAAGAGAGGAAAAGGAAGTGAGAGCAGGTTTAAATAGCTGTTTGCAGCCCAAAACAATGAAGTACATGTACACTGTACATCAAATTGTGTGTTCCTCTACACAAGATTTGCTGTGCAGTAGAATATAAAACCTTGGAAGTTTTGACTATTGAATAGAATTGAATATAAAACCTAATTATTTCGGGAAGGGGTTTTTGTCCAGGTGAAATTTGCCTGTGTTTTTATTTTTTTGGCACTTTACCAAATGACGCATGGGTGAACAGAAAGATGCCATCATTCTCGGTAAAGCAGTTGCCTCCAGACTTGGCTATTCGACACAAATTCCTCTCACTTGTAGCTTTCTTCTCTTCTAGCACGCTGCGTACTTGTCCTTGGCGTTGTCACTGGTGCGCATCTAGCCAAGCCGAACTCTGGGTAGGTGTAAACATAAACCAGGAACCCTTACAAGAAGGAAAAAAAAATGACTCAGACTCAACCTGCTTTTACAGGCAAAGCTATGCAGGTTTTCTTCCCAATCAAACTTTCCACCCCAGCTGATTTCAATAATTAGTGCCTCCGTCAGTGAACAGCTGATGGAAGGCTGGACTGGAATGGAAACCTGCATTCTCTTTGGCGTCGGTGGTGCCACATGGTTAAGAGCCCCCCTGCATTTGGCAGGTTACAGCAGGTATGCTGTCACAGGTTATTCAGAGGGCAACACATCTGGTTAAACTGCACCTTCAAAACATCTGCAAGTCCTGGAGGGTAAATTGTAACAAGCCCAGATCCCACCGTCTCTGCAGACCTGCTCTCAAGCCCCTGTCAGAAGTACCCTGACTCTGCTGTGCTGTGCCTGCTAGTCCCCCCCAAACCCCCATAACACAACTGACATAACATAACTGATATAGCATAACTGACATAGCTGTAGAGACATAACATGTTATGAAGCTGTAGAGACATAACTAACAGAAAACTCCCATACCATAATTGACATAGCACAACTGACATAACTGACATAGCTGTAGACATAACATGTTATGAAGTTGTAGAGACATAACTAACATAGAAAACTCCCATAACATAACTGACATAACATAACTGACATAGCGGTCGAGCAATAAGATGTTATGAAGCTGTAGATAAATAACTAACAGAAAACTTCCATAACATAACTGACATAGCATAACTGACAGCTGTAGAGACATAACATTTTATGAAGCTGTAGAGACATAACTAACATAGAAAATTCCCATAACATAACGGACATAGCACAACTGACATAACTGACATAGCTGTAGAGACATAACCTGTTATGAAGCTGTAGAGACATAACTAACATAGAAAAACCCCATAACATAACTGACATAACACAACTGATATAGCATAACTGACATAGCTGTAGAGACACAGCATGTTATGAAGCTGTAGAGACATAACTAACATAGAAAACTCCCATAACAAAACTGACATAGCATAACTGACATAGCTGTAGAGACACAGCATGTTATGAAGCTGTAGAGACATAACTAACATAAAAACTCCCATAACATAACTGAGATAGCTGTAGAGACATAGCATGTTATGAAGCTGTAGAGACATAACTAACATAAAAACTCCCATAACATAACTGACATAGCACAATTGACATAACTGACATAGCTGTGGAGACATAAAATAACATAGAAAACTCCCATAACATAACTGACATAACACAACTGATACAGCATAACTGACATAGCTGTAAAGACATAACATGTTATGAAGCTGTAGAGACATAACTAACATAGAAAACCCCCATAACACAACTGACATAGCATAACTGACATAGCTGTAGAGACATAATATGTTATGACGCTGCAGAGACATAACTAATATAGAAAACTCCCATAACATAACTGACATAATATAACTGGCATAGCTGTAGAGACATAACATGTTATGAAGCTGTAGAGATATAACTAACATAGAAAACTCTCATAATAAAACTCACATAGCATAACTGACATAGCTGTAGAGACATAACATGTTATGAAGCTGTAGAGATATAACTAACATAGAAAACTCTCATAATAAAACTCACATAGCATAACTGACATAGCTGTAGCGAAATAACTAACATAGAAAACTCCCATGACATAAATGACATAGCATAACTGACATAGCTGTAGAGACATAACATGTTATGAAGCTGCAGACACAACTAGTTTAGCCCAGAGCTTAGAGGAAGAAAGCAGCTGCTATGAACTGAGAACGACCTTCAGCAGACGTCTCTCTCTCTCTCCCTCTTTCTCTCTCTGTCTGTCTCTCTGTCTGTGTCTATGTCTCTCTGTATTTCTCTGTCAGTCTGTCTGTCTGTCTGTCTCTCACTGTCGGTCTCTAAAATTCAAATTCAACTTCAATTTGCTTTATTGGCATGACTGTAACAAACTACAGTATTGCCAAAGCATTGTACAAATAACAAAATGTTAATAAATACTATGTACACACAGCTATACATGAAAGTGTAAAGATATACATACAGAAAGAAGACAATACCATATACATATAATCTACTACGACTACTACTACTACTACTTTCGGCAGCTCCCGTTATGGGTCACCTCAGCGGATCATCCGCGGATTAACCCAGCCACTGAGGATGCACAAGCCAGTGCATTCTTAATGCCAGTCCCAAGCCTGGATAAATGGGGAGGGTTGCGTCAGGAAGTTTATCCGGCGTAAAATCTTTGCCAAATCAAATATGCGGATCATAAACATATACCCTAACCCTAACCCATATAAAACATAAATAAAAAGAAGGCAAGTTAAAACTGAGGCCTGATGTGGATCAGCAAGTCATTCTGATTCTCTCATGTGGTGGCAGGCAGAGATAAACTGTCCTGCGAGAACGCAACCTTCTCTCATTTCCCCCAATATAAGTTTTAGTTTTTCGTTATCTGATTTAATAAATTGTGGGTGTTTATTGCTGAATTTTGGGAAACATTGTTCCTTGAGATTTTGGGCACTGTGTGAGGAAGTGCTGCTCCATTGTGAATACTTGATCTACTCGCCCTACCGGATGTGCTCGGGGTCCTGCGACTACAGATGACATCACTACTTCACGCATTATGATTGGGTAGGGGCTTGGGTAGGGGGCTCGTTGCCATCGGAGCAGAGAACGATCAACTGAGCATGCGCGAAATGTGACGCTCCCATCGCAGCAGAGAACAGTCAACTGAGCATGTGCGAAATGTGAGGTTTACTCTAGCGAGAGTTTGAGCATAACAAGCGAGTATAATCAGAAAGTAGCTAGCAAGCTAACCCTAACCCTAAACCCTAACCCCTAACCGTGCTATATCACGCAAGTCTGCTTGTGCACATTAATACCAACCTATTTAGGGATTAGGATGAAAAAGCCGAGCCCATGTTCACAGTCTAATGGTAAACCAGTCGAATGGCAAGTTATCGAATGTGCTCAGGCTTGCTCCGGATGTGCTCGGGCTTGCTCGATCATAATCCGTGACATCATATGTAGTCGAAGGACCCTGAGTCGATATTATACCCGAGCAGAAATGGAACCCACACTGTCTCTACGGCAGTTCCTCCACACTGGTGGCACAGTTGCTCCTCTTTTGGCGGCCATTTTTTCTTATATCTGCCTGTTTCTATGGCCAGGCTATGAGCACTCAGTCTGTACTGTGTTAACATGTGTCTGTCTTTAACATCAGTCACTGTGCTCAGTTAGG
>JAJHIY020000961.1:2345000-2525000 GCA_022114975.2 Lampris megalopsis
GTTGGTTTGTTTTATAGCTGATTTATCCTCATGTTGGTTTGTTTTATAGTCTGATTTATCCTCATGTTTGTTTGTTTTATAGCCTGATTTATCATCATGTTTGTTTGTTTTATAGCTGATTAATCCTCATGTTGGTTTATTTTATAGTCTGATTTATCCTCATGTTGGTTTGTTTTATAGCTGATTTATCCTTATGTTGGTTTGATTTATAGTCTGATTTATCCTCATGTTGGTTTGTTTTATAGTCTGATTTATCCTCATGTTGGTTTGTTTTATAGCCTGATTTATCCTTATGTTGGTTTGATTTATAGTCTGTTTTATCCTCATGTTGGTTTGTTTTATAGTCTGATTTATCCTCATGTTGGTTTGATTTATAGCTGATTTATCCTCATGTATGTTTGTTTTATAGCTGATTTATCCTCATGTTGGTTTGTTTTATAGCTGATTTATCCTCATGTTGGTTTGTTTTATAGCTGATTTATCCTCATGTTGGTTTATTTTATAGTCTGATTTATCCTCATGTTGGTTTGTTTTATAGCTGATTTATCCTCATGTTTGTTTGTTTTATAGCTGATTTATCCTCATGTTTGTTTGTTTTATAGCTGATTTATCCTCATGTTGGTTTGTTTTATAGTCTGATTTATCCTCATGTTGGTTTGTTTTATAGCTGATTTATCCTCATGTTGGTTTGTTTTATAGCTGATTTATCCTCATGTTGGTTTATTTTATAGTCTGATTTATCCTCATGTTGGTTTGTTTTATAGCTGATTTATCCTCATGTTGGTTTGTTTTATAGCTGATTTATCCTCATGTTGGTTTGTTTTATAGCTGATTTATCCTCATGTTTGTTTGTTTTATAGCTGATTTATCCTCATGTTTGTTTGTTTTATAGCTGATTTATCCTCATGTTTGTTTGTTTTATAGCTGATTTATCCTCATGTTGGTTTGTTTTATAGCTGATTTATCCTCATGTTGGTTTGTTTTATAGCTGATTTATCCTCATGTTGGTTTGTTTTATAGTCTGATTTATCCTCATGTTTGTTTGTTTTATAGCCTGATTTATCGTCATGTTTGTTTGTTTTATAGCTGATTTATCCTCATGTTGGTTTATTTTATAGTCTGATTTATCCTTATGTTGGTTTGATTTATAGTCTGATTTATCCTCATGTTGGTTTGTTTTATAGTCTGATTTATCCTCATGTTGGTTTGTTTTATAGCCTGATTTATCCTTATGTTGGTTTGATTTATAGTCTGATTTATCCTCATGTTGGTTTGTTTTATAGTCTGATTTATCCTCATGTTGGTTTGATTTATAGCTGATTTATCCTCATGTATGTTTGTTTTATAGCTGATTTATCCTCATGTTGGTTTGTTTTATAGCTGATTTATCCTCATGTTGGTTTGTTTTATAGCTGATTTATCCTCATGTTGGTTTATTTTATAGTCTGATTTATCCTCATGTTGGTTTGTTTTATAGCTGATTTATCCTCATGTTGGTTTGTTTTATAGCTGATTTATCCTCATGTTAGTTTGTTTTATAGCTGATTTATCCTCATGTTTGTTTGTTTTATTGCTGATTTATCCTCATGTTTGTTTGTTTTATAGCTGATTTATCCTCATGTTTGTTTGTTTTATAGTCTGATTTATCCTCATGTTGGTTTGTTTTATAGTCTGATTTATCCTCATGTTGGTTTGTTTTATAGTCTGATTTATCCTCATGTTGGTTTGTTTTATAGCTGATTTATCCTCATGTTGGTTTGTTTTATAGCTGATTTATCCTCATGTTGGTTTGTTTTATTGCTGATTTATCCTCACGTTGGTTTGTTTTATAGCTGATTTATCCTCATGTTGGTTTGTTTTATAGCTGATTTATACTCATGTTGGTTTGTTTTATAGCTGATTTAACCTCATGTTTGTTTGTTTTATAGCTGATTTATCCTCATGTTTGTTTGTTTTATAGATTGATTTATCCTCATGTTTTTTGTTTTATAGCTGATTTATCCTCATGTTGGTTTGTTTTATAGCTGATTTATCCTCATGTTGGTTTGTTTTATAGTCTGATTTATCCTCATGTTGGTTTGTTTTGTAGCTGATTTATCCTCATGTTTGTTTGTTTTATAGCTGATTTATCCTCATGTTGGTTTGTTTTATAGCTGATTTATCCTCATGTTGGTTTGTTTTATAGCTGATTTATCCTCATGTTTGTTTGTTTTATAGCTGATTTATCCTCATGTTTGTTTGTTTTATAGTCTGATTTATCCTCATGTTTTTTGTTTTATAGCTGATTTATCCTCATGTTGGTTTGTTTTATAGCTGTTTTATCCTCATGTTGGTTTGTTTTATAGCTGATTTATCCTCATGTTGGTTTGTTTTATAGCTGATTTATCCTCATGTTGGTTTGTTTTATAGTCTGATTTATCCTCATGTTTGTTTGTTTTATAGCCTGATTTATCATCATGTTTGTTTGTTTTATAGCTGATTAATCCTCATGTTGGTTTATTTTATAGTCTGATTTATCCTCATGTTGGTTTGTTTTATAGCTGATTTATCCTTATGTTGGTTTGATTTATAGTCTGATTTATCCTCATGTTGGTTTGTTTTATAGTCTGATTTATCCTCATGTTGGTTTGTTTTATAGCCTGATTTATCCTTATGTTGGTTTGATTTATAGTCTGTTTTATCCTCATGTTGGTTTGTTTTATAGTCTGATTTATCCTCATGTTGGTTTGATTTATAGCTGATTTATCCTCATGTATGTTTGTTTTATAGCTGATTTATCCTCATGTTGGTTTGTTTTATAGCTGATTTATCCTCATGTTGGTTTGTTTTATAGCTGATTTATCCTCATGTTGGTTTATTTTATAGTCTGATTTATCCTCATGTTGGTTTGTTTTATAGCTGATTTATCCTCATGTTTGTTTGTTTTATAGCTGATTTATCCTCATGTTTGTTTGTTTTATAGCTGATTTATCCTCATGTTTGTTTGTTTTATAGTCTGATTTATTCTCATGTTGGTTTTTTTTATAGTCTGATTTATCCTCATGTTTGTTTGTTTTATAGCCTGATTTATCCTCATGTTGGTTTGTTTTATAGCTGATTTATCCTCATGTTGGTTTATTTTATAGTCTGATTTATCCTCATGTTGGTTTGGTTTATAGCTGATTTATCCTCATGTTGGTTTGTTTTATAGCTGATTTATCCTCATGTTGGTTTGTTTATACCTGATTTATCCTCATGTTGGTTTGTTTTATAGCTGATTTATCCTCATGTTGGTTTGTTTTATAGTCTGATTTATCCTCATGTTGGTTTGTTTTATAGTCTGATTTATCCTCATGTTGGTTTGTTTTATTGCTGATTTATCCTCACGTTGGTTTGTTTTATAGCTGATCTAACCTCATGTTTGTTTGTTTTATAGCTGATTTATCCTCATGTTGGTTTGTTTTATTGCTGATTTATCCTCACGTTGGTTTGTTTTATAGCTGATTTATCCTCATGTTGGTTTGTTTTATAGCTGATTTATCCTCATGTTGGTTTGTTTTATAGCTGATTTATACTCATGTTGGTTTGTTTTATAGCTGATTTAACCTCATGTTGGTTTGTTTTATAGCTTATTTATCCTCATGTTGGTTTGTTTTATAGTTTGATTTATCCTCATGTTGGTTTGTTTTATTGCTGATTTATCCTCACGTTTGTTTGTTTTATAGCTGATTTATCCTCATGTTGGTTTGTTTTATAGTCTGATTTATCCTCATGTTTGTTTGTTTTATAGATTGATTTATCCTCATGTTTTTTGTTTTATAGCTGATTTATCCTCATGTTGGTTTGTTTTATAGCTGATTTATCCTCATGTTGGTTTGTTTTATAGCTGATTTATCCTCATGTTGGTTTGTTTTATAGCTGATTTATCCTCATGTTTGTTTGTTTTATAGCTGATTTATCCTCATGTTTGTTTGTTTTATAGTCTGATTTATCCTCATGTTTGTTTGTTTTATAGATTGATTTATCCTCATGTTGGTTTATTTTATAGTCTGAATTATCCTTATGTTGGTTTGATTTATATTCTGATTTATCCTCATGTTTGTTTGTTTTATAGTCTGATTTATCCTCATGTTGGTTTGTTTTATAGCCTGATTTATCCTTAGGTTGGTTTGATTTATAGTCTGATTTATCCTCATGTTGGTTTGTTTTATAGCTGATTCATCCTCATGTTGGTTTGATTTATAGCTGATTTATCCTCATGTTTGTTTGTTTTATAGCCTGATTTATCGTCATGTTTGTTTGTTTTATAGCTGATTTATCCTCATGTTGGTTTATTTTATAGTCTGATTTATCCTTATGTTGGTTTGATTTATAGTCTGATTTATCCTCATGTTGGTTTGTTTTATAGTCTGATTTATCCTCATGTTGGTTTGTTTTATAGCCTGATTTATCCTTATGTTGGTTTGATTTATAGTCTGATTTATCCTCATGTTGGTTTGTTTTATAGCCTGATTTATCCTTATGTTGGTTTGATTTATAGTCTGATTTATCCTCATGTTGGTTTGATTTATAGCTGATTTATCCTCATGTTTGTTTGTTTTATAGCTGATTTATCCTCATGTTGGTTTGTTTTATAGCTGATTTATCCTCATGTTGGTTTGTTTTATAGCTGATTAATCCTCATGTTGGTTTATTTTATAGTCTGATTTATCCTCATGTTGGTTTGTTTTATAGCTGATTTATCCTCATGTTGGTTTGTTTTATAGCTGATTTATCCTCATGTTAGTTTGTTTTATAGCTGATTTATCCTCATGTTTGTTTGTTTTATAGCTGATTTATCCTCATGTTTGTTTGTTTTATAGCTGATTTATCCTCATGTTTGTTTGTTTTATAGTCTGATTTATCCTCATGTTGGTTTGTTTTATAGTCTGATTTATCCTCATGTTTGTTTGTTTTATAGCCTGATTTATCCTCATGTTTGTTTGTTTTATAGCTGATTTATCCTCATGTTGGTTTATTTTATAGTCTGATTTATCCTCATGTTGGTTTGTTTTATAGCTGATTTATCCTCATGTTAGTTTGTTTTATAGATGATTTATCCTCATGTTGGTTTGTTTTATAGCTGATTTATCCTCATGTTGGTTTGTTTTATAGCTGATTTATCCTCATGTTAGTTTGTTTTATAGCTGATTTATCCTCATGTTTGTTTGTTTTATAGTCTAATTTATCCTCATGTTGGTTTGTTTTATAGCTGATTTATCCTCATGTTGGTTTGTTTTATAGTCTGATTTATCCTCATGTTGGTTTGTTTTATAGTCTGATTTATCCTCATGTTGGTTTGTTTTATAGTCTGATTTATCCTCATGTTGGTTTGTTTTATAGCTGATTTATCCTCATGTTGGTTTGTTTTATAGTCTGATTTATCCTCATGTTAGTTTGTTTTATAGCTGATTTATCCTCATGTTTGTTTGTTTTATAGTCTAATTCATCCTCATGTTGGTTTGTTTTATAGCTGATTTATCCTCATGTTGGTTTGTTTTATAGTCTGATTTATCCTCATGTTTGTTTGTTTTATAGCTGATTTATCCTCATGTTGGTTTGTTTTATAGTCTGATTTATCCTCATGTTTGTTTGTTTTATAGCTGATTTATCCTCATGTTGGTTTGTTTTATAGCTGATTTATCCTCATGTTGGTTTGTTTTATAGCTGATTTATCCTCATGTTGGTTTGTTTTATAGTCTCATTTATCCTCATGTTTGTTTGTTTTATAGCTGATTTATCCTCATGTTTGTATGATTTATAGCTGATTTATCCTCATGTTGGTTTGTTTTATAGCTGATTTATCCTCATGTTTGTTTGTTTTATAGTCTGATTTATCCTCATGTTGGTTTGTTTTATAGTCTGATTTATCCTCATGTTTGTTTGTTTTATAGCTGATTTATCCTCATGTTGGTTTGTTTTATAGCTGATTTAACCTCATGTTTGTTTGTTTTATAGCTGATTTATCCTCATGTTGGTTTGTTTTATAGCTGATTTATCCTCATGTTGGTTTGTTTTATAGTCTGATTTATCCTCATGTTGGTTTATTTTATAGTCTGATTTATCCTCATGTTTGTTTGTTTTATAGCTGATTTATCCTCATGTTGGTTTGTTTTATAGCTGATTTATCCTCATGTTGGTTTGTTTTATAGTCTGATTTATCCTCATGTTTGTTTGTTTTATAGATTGATTTATCCTCATGTTTTTTGTTTTATAGCTGATTTATCCTCATGTTGGTTTGTTTTATAGCTGATTTATCCTCATGTTGGTTTGTTTTATAGCTGATTTATCCTCATGTTGGTTTGTTTTATAGCTGATTTATCCTCATGTTGGTTTGTTTTATAGCTGATTTATCCTCATGTTGGTTTGTTTTGTAGCTGATTTATCCTCATGTTTGTTTGTTTTATAGCTGATTTATCCTCATGTTTGTTTGTTTTATAGCTGATTTATCCTCATGTTTGTTTGTTTTATAGTCTGATTTATCCTCATGTTTGTTTGTTTTATAGCTGATTTATCCTCATGTTGGTTTGTTTTATAGCTGATTTATCCTCATGTTGGTTTGTTTTATAGCTGATTTATCCTCATGTTGGTTTGTTTTATAGCTGATTTATCCTCATGTTTGTTTGTTTTATAGTCTGATTTATCCTCATGTTTGTTTGTTTTATAGCTGATTTATCCTCATGTTGGTTTGTTTTATAGCTGATTTATCGTCATGTTTGTTTGTTTTATAGTCTGATTTATCCTCATGTTGGTTTGTTTTATAGCTGATTTATCCTCATGTTTGTTTGTTTTATAGTCTGATTTATCCTCATGTTGGTTTGTTTTATAGTCTGATTTATCCTCATGTTTGTTTGTTTTATAGCTGATTTATCCTCATGTTGGTTTGTTTTATAGCTGATTTAACCTCATGTTTGTTTGTTTTATAGCTGATTTATCCTCATGTTGGTTTGTTTTATAGCTGATTTATCCTCATGTTGGTTTGTTTTATAGTCTGATTTATCCTCATGTTGGTTTATTTTATAGTCTGATTTATCCTCATGTTTGTTTGTTTTATAGCTGATTTATCCTCATGTTGGTTTGTTTTATAGCTGATTTATCCTCATGTTGGTTTGTTTTATAGTCTGATTTATCCTCATGTTTGTTTGTTTTATAGATTGATTTATCCTCATGTTTTTTGTTTTATAGCTGATTTATCCTCATGTTGGTTTGTTTTATAGCTGATTTATCCTCATGTTGGTTTGTTTTATAGCTGATTTATCCTCATGTTGGTTTGTTTTATAGCTGATTTATCCTCATGTTGGTTTGTTTTATAGCTGATTTATCCTCATGTTGGTTTGTTTTGTAGCTGATTTATCCTCATGTTTGTTTGTTTTATAGCTGATTTATCCTCATGTTTGTTTGTTTTATAGCTGATTTATCCTCATGTTTGTTTGTTTTATAGTCTGATTTATCCTCATGTTTGTTTGTTTTATAGCTGATTTATCCTGATGTTGGTTTGTTTTATAGCTGATTTATCCTCATGTTGGTTTGTTTTATAGCTGATTTATCCTCATGTTGGTTTGTTTTATAGCTGATTTATCCTCATGTTTGTTTGTTTTATAGATTGATTTATCCTCATGTTTTTTGTTTTATAGCTGATTTATCCTCATGTTGGTTTGTTTTATAGCTGATTTATCCTCATGTTGGTTTGTTTTATAGTCTGATTTATCCTCATGTTGGTTTGTTTTGTAGCTGATTTATCCTCATGTTTGTTTGTTTTATAGCTGATTTATCCTCATGTTGGTTTGTTTTATAGCTGATTTATCCTCATGTTGGTTTGTTTTATAGCTGATTTATCCTCATGTTTGTTTGTTTTATAGCTGATTTATCCTCATGTTTGTTTGTTTTATAGTCTGATTTATCCTCATGTTTTTTGTTTTATAGCTGATTTATCCTCATGTTGGTTTGTTTTATAGCTGATTTATCCTCATGTTGGTTTGTTTTATAGCTGATTTATCCTCATGTTGGTTTGTTTTATAGCTGATTTATCCTCATGTTGGTTTGTTTTATAGTCTGATTTATCCTCATGTTTGTTTGTTTTATAGCCTGATTTATCATCATGTTTGTTTGTTTTATAGCTGATTAATCCTCATGTTGGTTTATTTTATAGTCTGATTTATCCTCATGTTGGTTTGTTTTATAGCTGATTTATCCTTATGTTGGTTTGATTTATAGTCTGATTTATCCTCATGTTGGTTTGTTTTATAGTCTGATTTATCCTCATGTTGGTTTGTTTTATAGCCTGATTTATCCTTATGTTGGTTTGATTTATAGTCTGTTTTATCCTCATGTTGGTTTGTTTTATAGTCTGATTTATCCTCATGTTGGTTTGATTTATAGCTGATTTATCCTCATGTATGTTTGTTTTATAGCTGATTTATCCTCATGTTGGTTTGTTTTATAGCTGATTTATCCTCATGTTGGTTTGTTTTATAGCTGATTTATCCTCATGTTGGTTTATTTTATAGTCTGATTTATCCTCATGTTGGTTTGTTTTATAGCTGATTTATCCTCATGTTGGTTTATTTTATAGTCTGATTTATCCTCATGTTGGTTTGGTTTATAGCTGATTTATCCTCATGTTGGTTTGTTTTATAGCTGATTTATCCTCATGTTGGTTTGTTTTATACCTGATTTATCCTCATGTTGGTTTGTTTTATAGCTGATTTATCCTCATGTTGGTTTGTTTTATAGTCTGATTTATCCTCATGTTGGTTTGTTTTATAGTCTGATTTATCCTCATGTTGGTTTGTTTTATTGCTGATTTATCCTCACGTTGGTTTGTTTTATAGCTGATCTAACCTCATGTTTGTTTGTTTTATAGCTGATTTATCCTCATGTTGGTTTGTTTTATAGCTGATTTATCCTCATGTTGGTTTGTTTTATAGCTGATTTATCCTCATGTTGGTTTGTTTTGTAGCTGATTTATCCTCATGTTTGTTTGTTTTATAGCTGATTTATCCTCATGTTTGTTTGTTTTATAGTCTGATTTATCCTCATGTTTGTTTGTTTTATAGCTGATTTATCCTGATGTTGGTTTGTTTTATAGCTGATTTATCCTCATGTTGGTTTGTTTTATAGCTGATTTATCCTCATGTTGGTTTGTTTTATAGCTGATTTATCCTCATGTTTGTTTGTTTTATAGTCTGATTTATCCTCATGTTGGTTTGTTTTATAGCTGATTTATCCTCATGTTGGTTTGTTTTATAGCTGATTTATCCTCATGTTGGTTTGTTTTATAGTCTGATTTATCCTCATGTTGGTTTGTTTTATAGCTGATTTATCCTCATGTTGGTTTGTTTTATAGCTGATTTATCCTCATGTTGGTTTGTTTTATAGCTGATTTATCCTCATGTTGGTTTGTTTTATTGCTGATTTATCCTCACGTTGGTTTGTTTTATAGCTGATTTATCCTCATGTTGGTTTGTTTTATAGCTGATTTATACTCATGTTGGTTTGTTTTATAGCTGATTTAACCTCATGTTTGTTTGTTTTATAGCTGATTTATCCTCATGTTTGTTTGTTTTATAGATTGATTTATCCTCATGTTTTTTGTTTTATAGCTGATTTATCCTCATGTTGGTTTGTTTTATAGCTGATTTATCCTCATGTTGGTTTGTTTTATAGTCTGATTTATCCTCATGTTGGTTTGTTTTGTAGCTGATTTATCCTCATGTTTGTTTGTTTTATAGCTGATTTATCCTCATGTTGGTTTGTTTTATAGCTGATTTATCCTCATGTTGGTTTGTTTTATAGCTGATTTATCCTCATGTTTGTTTGTTTTATAGCTGATTTATCCTCATGTTTGTTTGTTTTATAGTCTGATTTATCCTCATGTTTTTTGTTTTATAGCTGATTTATCCTCATGTTGGTTTGTTTTATAGCTGATTTATCCTCATGTTGGTTTGTTTTATAGCTGATTTATCCTCATGTTGGTTTGTTTTATAGCTGATTTATCCTCATGTTGGTTTGTTTTATAGTCTGATTTATCCTCATGTTTGTTTGTTTTATAGCCTGATTTATCATCATGTTTGTTTGTTTTATAGCTGATTAATCCTCATGTTGGTTTATTTTATAGTCTGATTTATCCTCATGTTGGTTTGTTTTATAGCTGATTTATCCTTATGTTGGTTTGATTTATAGTCTGATTTATCCTCATGTTGGTTTGTTTTATAGCTGATTTATCCTCATGTTGGTTTGTTTTATAGCTGATTTATCCTCATGTTGGTTTGTTTTATTGCTGATTTATCCTCACGTTGGTTTGTTTTATAGCTGATTTATCCTCATGTTGGTTTGTTTTATAGCTGATTTATACTCATGTTGGTTTGTTTTATAGCTGATTTAACCTCATGTTTGTTTGTTTTATAGCTGATTTATCCTCATGTTTGTTTGTTTTATAGATTGATTTATCCTCATGTTTTTTGTTTTATAGCTGATTTATCCTCATGTTGGTTTGTTTTATAGCTGATTTATCCTCATGTTGGTTTGTTTTATAGTCTGATTTATCCTCATGTTGGTTTGTTTTGTAGCTGATTTATCCTCATGTTTGTTTGTTTTATAGCTGATTTATCCTCATGTTGGTTTGTTTTATAGCTGATTTATCCTCATGTTGGTTTGTTTTATAGCTGATTTATCCTCATGTTTGTTTGTTTTATAGCTGATTTATCCTCATGTTTGTTTGTTTTATAGTCTGATTTATCCTCATGTTTTTTGTTTTATAGCTGATTTATCCTCATGTTGGTTTGTTTTATAGCTGTTTTATCCTCATGTTGGTTTGTTTTATAGCTGATTTATCCTCATGTTGGTTTGTTTTATAGCTGATTTATCCTCATGTTGGTTTGTTTTATAGTCTGATTTATCCTCATGTTTGTTTGTTTTATAGCCTGATTTATCATCATGTTTGTTTGTTTTATAGCTGATTAATCCTCATGTTGGTTTATTTTATAGTCTGATTTATCCTCATGTTGGTTTGTTTTATAGCTGATTTATCCTTATGTTGGTTTGATTTATAGTCTGATTTATCCTCATGTTGGTTTGTTTTATAGTCTGATTTATCCTCATGTTGGTTTGTTTTATAGCCTGATTTATCCTTATGTTGGTTTGATTTATAGTCTGTTTTATCCTCATGTTGGTTTGTTTTATAGTCTGATTTATCCTCATGTTGGTTTGATTTATAGCTGATTTATCCTCATGTATGTTTGTTTTATAGCTGATTTATCCTCATGTTGGTTTGTTTTATAGCTGATTTATCCTCATGTTGGTTTGTTTTATAGCTGATTAATCCTCATGTTGGTTTATTTTATAGTCTGATTTATCCTCATGTTGGTTTGTTTTATAGCTGATTTATCCTCATGTTTGTTTGTTTTATAGCTGATTTATCCTCATGTTTGTTTGTTTTATAGCTGATTTATCCTCATGTTGGTTTGTTTTATAGTCTGATTTATCCTCATGTTTGTTTGTTTTATAGCTGATTTATCCTCATGTTTGTTTGTTTTATAGTCTGATTTATTCTCATGTTGGTTTTTTTTATAGTCTGATTTATCCTCATGTTTGTTTGTTTTATAGCCTGATTTATCCTCATGTTGGTTTGTTTTATAGCTGATTTATCCTCATGTTGGTTTATTTTATAGTCTGATTTATCCTCATGTTGGTTTGGTTTATAGCTGATTTATCCTCATGTTGGTTTGTTTTATAGCTGATTTATCCTCATGTTGGTTTGTTTTATACCTGATTTATCCTCATGTTGGTTTGTTTTATAGCTGATTTATCCTCATGTTGGTTTGTTTTATAGTCTGATTTATCCTCATGTTGGTTTGTTTTATAGTCTGATTTATCCTCATGTTGGTTTGTTTTATTGCTGATTTATCCTCACGTTGGTTTGTTTTATAGCTGATCTAACCTCATGTTTGTTTGTTTTATAGCTGATTTATCCTCATGTTGGTTTGTTTTATTGCTGATTTATCCTCACGTTGGTTTGTTTTATAGCTGATTTATCCTCATGTTGGTTTGTTTTATAGCTGATTTATCCTCATGTTGGTTTGTTTTATAGCTGATTTATACTCATGTTGGTTTGTTTTATAGCTGATTTAACCTCATGTTGGTTTGTTTTATAGCTTATTTATCCTCATGTTGGTTTGTTTTATAGTTTGATTTATCCTCATGTTGGTTTGTTTTATTGCTGATTTATCCTCACGTTTGTTTGTTTTATAGCTGATTTATCCTCATGTTGGTTTGTTTTATAGTCTGATTTATCCTCATGTTTGTTTGTTTTATAGATTGATTTATCCTCATGTTTTTTGTTTTATAGCTGATTTATCCTCATGTTGGTTTGTTTTATAGCTGATTTATCCTCATGTTGGTTTGTTTTATAGCTGATTTATCCTCATGTTGGTTTGTTTTATAGCTGATTTATCCTCATGTTTGTTTGTTTTATAGCTGATTTATCCTCATGTTTGTTTGTTTTATAGTCTGATTTATCCTCATGTTTGTTTGTTTTATAGATTGATTTATCCTCATGTTGGTTTATTTTATAGTCTGAATTATCCTTATGTTGGTTTGATTTATATTCTGATTTATCCTCATGTTTGTTTGTTTTATAGTCTGATTTATCCTCATGTTGGTTTGTTTTATAGCCTGATTTATCCTTAGGTTGGTTTGATTTATAGTCTGATTTATCCTCATGTTGGTTTGTTTTATAGCTGATTCATCCTCATGTTGGTTTGATTTATAGCTGATTTATCCTAATGTTTGTTTGTTTTATAGCCTGATTTATCGTCATGTTTGTTTGTTTTATAGCTGATTTATCCTCATGTTGGTTTATTTTATAGTCTGATTTATCCTTATGTTGGTTTGATTTATAGTCTGATTTATCCTCATGTTGGTTTGTTTTATAGTCTGATTTATCCTCATGTTGGTTTGTTTTATAGCCTGATTTATCCTTATGTTGGTTTGATTTATAGTCTGATTTATCCTCATGTTGGTTTGTTTTATAGCCTGATTTATCCTTATGTTGGTTTGATTTATAGTCTGATTTATCCTCATGTTGGTTTGATTTATAGCTGATTTATCCTCATGTTTGTTTGTTTTATAGCTGATTTATCCTCATGTTGGTTTGTTTTATAGCTGATTTATCCTCATGTTGGTTTGTTTTATAGCTGATTAATCCTCATGTTGGTTTATTTTATAGTCTGATTTATCCTCATGTTGGTTTGTTTTATAGCTGATTTATCCTCATGTTGGTTTGTTTTATAGCTGATTTATCCTCATGTTAGTTTGTTTTATAGCTGATTTATCCTCATGTTTGTTTGTTTTATAGCTGATTTATCCTCATGTTTGTTTGTTTTATAGCTGATTTATCCTCATGTTTGTTTGTTTTATAGTCTGATTTATCCTCATGTTGGTTTGTTTTATAGTCTGATTTATCCTCATGTTTGTTTGTTTTATAGCCTGATTTATCCTCATGTTTGTTTGTTTTATAGCTGATTTATCCTCATGTTGGTTTATTTTATAGTCTGATTTATCCTCATGTTGGTTTGTTTTATAGCTGATTTATCCTCATGTTAGTTTGTTTTATAGATGATTTATCCTCATGTTGGTTTGTTTTATAGCTGATTTATCCTCATGTTGGTTTGTTTTATAGCTGATTTATCCTCATGTTAGTTTGTTTTATAGCTGATTTATCCTCATGTTTGTTTGTTTTATAGTCTAATTTATCCTCATGTTGGTTTGTTTTATAGCTGATTTATCCTCATGTTGGTTTGTTTTATAGTCTGATTTATCCTCATGTTGGTTTGTTTTATAGTCTGATTTATCCTCATGTTGGTTTGTTTTATAGTCTGATTTATCCTCATGTTGGTTTGTTTTATAGCTGATTTATCCTCATGTTGGTTTGTTTTATAGTCTGATTTATCCTCATGTTAGTTTGTTTTATAGCTGATTTATCCTCATGTTTGTTTGTTTTATAGTCTAATTCATCCTCATGTTGGTTTGTTTTATAGCTGATTTATCCTCATGTTGGTTTGTTTTATAGTCTGATTTATCCTCATGTTTGTTTGTTTTATAGCTGATTTATCCTCATGTTGGTTTGTTTTATAGTCTGATTTATCCTCATGTTTGTTTGTTTTATAGCTGATTTATCCTCATGTTGGTTTGTTTTATAGCTGATTTATCCTCATGTTGGTTTGTTTTATAGCTGATTTATCCTCATGTTGGTTTGTTTTATAGTCTCATTTATCCTCATGTTTGTTTGTTTTATAGCTGATTTATCCTCATGTTTGTATGATTTATAGCTGATTTATCCTCATGTTGGTTTGTTTTATAGCTGATTTATCCTCATGTTTGTTTGTTTTATAGTCTGATTTATCCTCATGTTGGTTTGTTTTATAGTCTGATTTATCCTCATGTTTGTTTGTTTTATAGCTGATTTATCCTCATGTTGGTTTGTTTTATAGCTGATTTAACCTCATGTTTGTTTGTTTTATAGCTGATTTATCCTCATGTTGGTTTGTTTTATAGCTGATTTATCCTCATGTTGGTTTGTTTTATAGTCTGATTTATCCTCATGTTGGTTTATTTTATAGTCTGATTTATCCTCATGTTTGTTTGTTTTATAGCTGATTTATCCTCATGTTGGTTTGTTTTATAGCTGATTTATCCTCATGTTGGTTTGTTTTATAGTCTGATTTATCCTCATGTTTGTTTGTTTTATAGATTGATTTATCCTCATGTTTTTTGTTTTATAGCTGATTTATCCTCATGTTGGTTTGTTTTATAGCTGATTTATCCTCATGTTGGTTTGTTTTATAGCTGATTTATCCTCATGTTGGTTTGTTTTATAGCTGATTTATCCTCATGTTGGTTTGTTTTATAGCTGATTTATCCTCATGTTGGTTTGTTTTGTAGCTGATTTATCCTCATGTTTGTTTGTTTTATAGCTGATTTATCCTCATGTTTGTTTGTTTTATAGCTGATTTATCCTCATGTTTGTTTGTTTTATAGTCTGATTTATCCTCATGTTTGTTTGTTTTATAGCTGATTTATCCTCATGTTGGTTTGTTTTATAGCTGATTTATCCTCATGTTGGTTTGTTTTATAGCTGATTTATCCTCATGTTGGTTTGTTTTATAGCTGATTTATCCTCATGTTTGTTTGTTTTATAGTCTGATTTATCCTCATGTTTGTTTGTTTTATAGCTGATTTATCCTCATGTTGGTTTGTTTTATAGCTGATTTATCGTCATGTTTGTTTGTTTTATAGTCTGATTTATCCTCATGTTGGTTTGTTTTATAGCTGATTTATCCTCATGTTTGTTTGTTTTATAGTCTGATTTATCCTCATGTTGGTTTGTTTTATAGTCTGATTTATCCTCATGTTTGTTTGTTTTATAGCTGATTTATCCTCATGTTGGTTTGTTTTATAGCTGATTTAACCTCATGTTTGTTTGTTTTATAGCTGATTTATCCTCATGTTGGTTTGTTTTATAGCTGATTTATCCTCATGTTGGTTTGTTTTATAGTCTGATTTATCCTCATGTTGGTTTATTTTATAGTCTGATTTATCCTCATGTTTGTTTGTTTTATAGCTGATTTATCCTCATGTTGGTTTGTTTTATAGCTGATTTATCCTCATGTTGGTTTGTTTTATAGTCTGATTTATCCTCATGTTTGTTTGTTTTATAGATTGATTTATCCTCATGTTTTTTGTTTTATAGCTGATTTATCCTCATGTTGGTTTGTTTTATAGCTGATTTATCCTCATGTTGGTTTGTTTTATAGCTGATTTATCCTCATGTTGGTTTGTTTTATAGCTGATTTATCCTCATGTTGGTTTGTTTTGTAGCTGATTTATCCTCATGTTTGTTTGTTTTATAGCTGATTTATCCTCATGTTTGTTTGTTTTATAGCTGATTTATCCTCATGTTTGTTTGTTTTATAGTCTGATTTATCCTCATGTTTGTTTGTTTTATAGCTGATTTATCCTCATGTTGGTTTGTTTTATAGCTGATTTATCCTCATGTTGGTTTGTTTTATAGCTGATTTATCCTCATGTTGGTTTGTTTTATAGCTGATTTATCCTCATGTTTGTTTGTTTTATAGATTGATTTATCCTCATGTTTTTTGTTTTATAGCTGATTTATCCTCATGTTGGTTTGTTTTATAGCTGATTTATCCTCATGTTGGTTTGTTTTATAGTCTGATTTATCCTCATGTTGGTTTGTTTTGTAGCTGATTTATCCTCATGTTTGTTTGTTTTATAGCTGATTTATCCTCATGTTGGTTTGTTTTATAGCTGATTTATCCTCATGTTGGTTTGTTTTATAGCTGATTTATCCTCATGTTTGTTTGTTTTATAGCTGATTTATCCTCATGTTTGTTTGTTTTATAGTCTGATTTATCCTCATGTTTTTTGTTTTATAGCTGATTTATCCTCATGTTGGTTTGTTTTATAGCTGATTTATCCTCATGTTGGTTTGTTTTATAGCTGATTTATCCTCATGTTGGTTTGTTTTATAGCTGATTTATCCTCATGTTGGTTTGTTTTATAGTCTGATTTATCCTCATGTTTGTTTGTTTTATAGCCTGATTTATCATCATGTTTGTTTGTTTTATAGCTGATTAATCCTCATGTTGGTTTATTTTATAGTCTGATTTATCCTCATGTTGGTTTGTTTTATAGCTGATTTATCCTTATGTTGGTTTGATTTATAGTCTGATTTATCCTCATGTTGGTTTGTTTTATAGTCTGATTTATCCTCATGTTGGTTTGTTTTATAGCCTGATTTATCCTTATGTTGGTTTGATTTATAGTCTGTTTTATCCTCATGTTGGTTTGTTTTATAGTCTGATTTATCCTCATGTTGGTTTGATTTATAGCTGATTTATCCTCATGTATGTTTGTTTTATAGCTGATTTATCCTCATGTTGGTTTGTTTTATAGCTGATTTATCCTCATGTTGGTTTGTTTTATAGCTGATTTATCCTCATGTTGGTTTATTTTATAGTCTGATTTATCCTCATGTTGGTTTGTTTTATAGCTGATTTATCCTCATGTTTGTTTGTTTTATAGCTGATTTATCCTCATGTTTGTTTGTTTTATAGCTGATTTATCCTCATGTTTGTTTGTTTTATAGTCTGATTTATTCTCATGTTGGTTTTTTTTATAGTCTGATTTATCCTCATGTTTGTTTGTTTTATAGCCTGATTTATCCTCATGTTGGTTTGTTTTATAGCTGATTTATCCTCATGTTGGTTTATTTTATAGTCTGATTTATCCTCATGTTGGTTTGGTTTATAGCTGATTTATCCTCATGTTGGTTTGTTTTATAGCTGATTTATCCTCATGTTGGTTTGTTTTATACCTGATTTATCCTCATGTTGGTTTGTTTTATAGCTGATTTATCCTCATGTTGGTTTGTTTTATAGTCTGATTTATCCTCATGTTGGTTTGTTTTATAGTCTGATTTATCCTCATGTTGGTTTGTTTTATTGCTGATTTATCCTCACGTTGGTTTGTTTTATAGCTGATCTAACCTCATGTTTGTTTGTTTTATAGCTGATTTATCCTCATGTTGGTTTGTTTTATAGCTGATTTATCCTCATGTTGGTTTGTTTTATAGCTGATTTATCCTCATGTTGGTTTGTTTTGTAGCTGATTTATCCTCATGTTTGTTTGTTTTATAGCTGATTTATCCTCATGTTTGTTTGTTTTATAGTCTGATTTATCCTCATGTTTGTTTGTTTTATAGCTGATTTATCCTGATGTTGGTTTGTTTTATAGCTGATTTATCCTCATGTTGGTTTGTTTTATAGCTGATTTATCCTCATGTTGGTTTGTTTTATAGCTGATTTATCCTCATGTTTGTTTGTTTTATAGTCTGATTTATCCTCATGTTGGTTTGTTTTATAGCTGATTTATCCTCATGTTGGTTTGTTTTATAGCTGATTTATCCTCATGTTGGTTTGTTTTATAGTCTGATTTATCCTCATGTTGGTTTGTTTTATAGCTGATTTATCCTCATGTTGGTTTGTTTTATAGCTGATTTATCCTCATGTTGGTTTGTTTTATAGCTGATTTATCCTCATGTTGGTTTGTTTTATTGCTGATTTATCCTCACGTTGGTTTGTTTTATAGCTGATTTATCCTCATGTTGGTTTGTTTTATAGCTGATTTATACTCATGTTGGTTTGTTTTATAGCTGATTTAACCTCATGTTTGTTTGTTTTATAGCTGATTTATCCTCATGTTTGTTTGTTTTATAGATTGATTTATCCTCATGTTTTTTGTTTTATAGCTGATTTATCCTCATGTTGGTTTGTTTTATAGCTGATTTATCCTCATGTTGGTTTGTTTTATAGTCTGATTTATCCTCATGTTGGTTTGTTTTGTAGCTGATTTATCCTCATGTTTGTTTGTTTTATAGCTGATTTATCCTCATGTTGGTTTGTTTTATAGCTGATTTATCCTCATGTTGGTTTGTTTTATAGCTGATTTATCCTCATGTTTGTTTGTTTTATAGCTGATTTATCCTCATGTTTGTTTGTTTTATAGTCTGATTTATCCTCATGTTTTTTGTTTTATAGCTGATTTATCCTCATGTTGGTTTGTTTTATAGCTGATTTATCCTCATGTTGGTTTGTTTTATAGCTGATTTATCCTCATGTTGGTTTGTTTTATAGCTGATTTATCCTCATGTTGGTTTGTTTTATAGTCTGATTTATCCTCATGTTTGTTTGTTTTATAGCCTGATTTATCATCATGTTTGTTTGTTTTATAGCTGATTAATCCTCATGTTGGTTTATTTTATAGTCTGATTTATCCTCATGTTGGTTTGTTTTATAGCTGATTTATCCTTATGTTGGTTTGATTTATAGTCTGATTTATCCTCATGTTGGTTTGTTTTATAGTCTGATTTATCCTCATGTTGGTTTGTTTTATAGCCTGATTTATCCTTATGTTGGTTTGATTTATAGTCTGTTTTATCCTCATGTTGGTTTGTTTTATAGTCTGATTTATCCTCATGTTGGTTTGATTTATAGCTGATTTATCCTCATGTATGTTTGTTTTATAGCTGATTTATCCTCATGTTGGTTTGTTTTATAGCTGATTTATCCTCATGTTGGTTTGTTTTATAGCTGATTTATCCTCATGTTGGTTTATTTTATAGTCTGATTTATCCTCATGTTGGTTTGTTTTATAGCTGATTTATCCTCATGTTTGTTTGTTTTATAGCTGATTTATCCTCATGTTTGTTTGTTTTATAGCTGATTTATCCTCATGTTTGTTTGTTTTATAGTCTGATTTATTCTCATGTTGGTTTTTTTTATAGTCTGATTTATCCTCATGTTTGTTTGTTTTATAGCCTGATTTATCCTCATGTTGGTTTGTTTTATAGCTGATTTATCCTCATGTTGGTTTATTTTATAGTCTGATTTATCCTCATGTTGGTTTGGTTTATAGCTGATTTATCCTCATGTTGGTTTGTTTTATAGCTGATTTATCCTCATGTTGGTTTGTTTTATACCTGATTTATCCTCATGTTGGTTTGTTTTATAGCTGATTTATCCTCATGTTGGTTTGTTTTATAGTCTGATTTATCCTCATGTTGGTTTGTTTTATAGTCTGATTTATCCTCATGTTGGTTTGTTTTATTGCTGATTTATCCTCACGTTGGTTTGTTTTATAGCTGATCTAACCTCATGTTTGTTTGTTTTATAGCTGATTTATCCTCATGTTGGTTTGTTTTATTGCTGATTTATCCTCACGTTGGTTTGTTTTATAGCTGATTTATCCTCATGTTGGTTTGTTTTATAGCTGATTTATCCTCATGTTGGTTTGTTTTATAGCTGATTTATACCCATGTTGGTTTGTTTTATAGCTGATTTATCCTCATGTTGGTTTGTTTTATAGTCTGATTTATCCTCATGTTGGTTTGTTTTGTAGCTGATTTATCCTCATGTTTGTTTGTTTTATAGCTGATTTATCCTTATGTTGGTTTGTTTTATAGCTGATTTATACTCATGTTGGTTTGTTTTATAGCTGATTTAACCTCATGTTTGTTTGTTTTATAGCTGATTTATCCTCATGTTGGTTTGTTTTATAGCTGATTTATACTCATGTTGGTTTGTTTTATAGCTGATTTAACCTCATGTTTGTTTGTTTTATAGCTGATTTATCCTCATGTTGGTTTGTTTTATAGTCTGATTTATCCTCATGTTGGTTTGTTTTATAGCTGATTTATCCTCATGTTGGTTTGTTTTATAGTCTGATTTATCCTCATGTTGGTTTGTTTTGTAGCTGATTTATCCTCATGTTTGTTTGTTTTATAGCTGATTTATCCTCATGTTGGTTTGTTTTATAGCTGATTTATACTCATGTTGGTTTGTTTTATAGCTGATTTAACCTCATGTTTGTTTGTTTTATAGCTGATTTATCCTCATGTTGGTTTGTTTTATAGTCTGATTTATCCTCATGTTGGTTTGTTTTATAGCTGATTTATCCTCATGTTGGTTTGTTTTATAGCTGATTTATCCTCATGTTGGTTTGTTTTATAGCTGATTTAACCTCATGTTTGTTTGTTTTATAGCTGATTTATCCTCATGTTGGTTTGTTTTATAGTCTGATTTATCCTCATGTTGGTTTGTTTTATAGTCTGATTTATCCTCATGTTTGTTTGTTTTATAGATTGATTTATCCTCATGTTTTTTGTTTTATAGCTGATTTATCCTCATGTTGGTTTGTTTTATAGCTGATTTATCCTCATGTTGGTTTGTTTTATAGCTGATTTATCCTCATGTTGGTTTATTTTATAGTCTGATTTATCCTCATGTTGGTTTGTTTTATAGCTGATTTATCCTCATGTTGGTTTGTTTTATAGCTGATTTATCCTCATGTTGGTTTGTTTTATAGCTGATTTATCCTCATGTTGGTTTGTTTTATAGCTGATTTATCCTCATGTTTGTTTGTTTTATAGCTGATTTATCCTCATGTTTGTTTGTTTTATAGCTGATTTATCCTCATGTTGGTTTGTTTTATAGCTGATTTATCCTCATGTTGGTTTGTTTTATAGCTGATTTATCCTCATGTTGGTTTGTTTTATAGTCTGATTTATCCTCATGTTTGTTTGTTTTATAGCCTGATTTATCGTCATGTTTGTTTGTTTTATAGCTGATTTATCCTCATGTTGGTTTATTTTATAGTCTGATTTATCCTTATGTTGGTTTGATTTATAGTCTGATTTATCCTCATGTTGGTTTGTTTTATAGTCTGATTTATCCTCATGTTGGTTTGTTTTATAGCCTGATTTATCCTTATGTTGGTTTGATTTATAGTCTGATTTATCCTCATGTTGGTTTGTTTTATAGTCTGATTTATCCTCATGTTGGTTTGATTTATAGCTGATTTATCCTCATGTATGTTTGTTTTATAGCTGATTTATCCTCATGTTGGTTTGTTTTATAGCTGATTTATCCTCATGTTGGTTTGTTTTATAGCTGATTTATCCTCATGTTGGTTTATTTTATAGTCTGATTTATCCTCATGTTGGTTTGTTTTATAGCTGATTTATCCTCATGTTGGTTTGTTTTATAGCTGATTTATCCTCATGTTAGTTTGTTTTATAGCTGATTTATCCTCATGTTTGTTTGTTTTATAGCTGATTTATCCTCATGTTTGTTTGTTTTATAGCTGATTTATCCTCATGTTTGTTTGTTTTATAGTCTGATTTATCCTCATGTTGGTTTGTTTTATAGTCTGATTTATCCTCATGTTGGTTTGTTTTATAGTCTGATTTATCCTCATGTTGGTTTGTTTTATAGTTTGATTTATCCTCATGTTGGTTTGTTTTATTGCTGATTTATCCTCATGTTGGTTTGTTTTATAGTCTGATTTATCCTCATGTTTGTTTGTTTTATAGATTGATTTATCCTCATGTTTTTTGTTTTATAGCTGATTTATCCTCATGTTGGTTTGTTTTATAGCTGATTTATCCTCATGTTGGTTTGTTTTATAGCTGATTTATCCTCACGTTTGTTTGTTTTATAGCTGATTTATCCTCATGTTTGTTTGTTTTATAGCTGATTTATCCTCATGTTTGTTTGTTTTATAGTCTGATTTATCCTCATGTTTGTTTGTTTTATAGATTGATTTATCCTCATGTTGGTTTATTTTATAGTCTGAATTATCCTTATGTTGGTTTGATTTATATTCTGATTTATCCTCATGTTTGTTTGTTTTATAGTCTGATTTATCCTCATGTTGGTTTGTTTTATAGCCTGATTTATCCTTAGGTTGGTTTGATTTATAGTCTGATTTATCCTCATGTTGGTTTGTTTTATAGCTGATTCATCCTCATGTTGGTTTGATTTATAGCTGATTTATCCTCATGTTTGTTTGTTTTATAGCCTGATTTATCGTCATGTTTGTTTGTTTTATAGCTGATTTATCCTCATGTTGGTTTATTTTATAGTCTGATTTATCCTTATGTTGGTTTGATTTATAGTCTGATTTATCCTCATGTTGGTTTGTTTTATAGTCTGATTTATCCTCATGTTGGTTTGTTTTATAGCCTGATTTATCCTTATGTTGGTTTGATTTATAGTCTGATTTATCCTCATGTTGGTTTGTTTTATAGCCTGATTTATCCTTATGTTGGTTTGATTTATAGTCTGATTTATCCTCATGTTGGTTTGATTTATAGCTGATTTATCCTCATGTTTGTTTGTTTTATAGCTGATTTATCCTCATGTTGGTTTGTTTTATAGCTGATTTATCCTCATGTTGGTTTGTTTTATAGCTGATTAATCCTCATGTTGGTTTATTTTATAGTCTGATTTATCCTCATGTTGGTTTGTTTTATAGCTGATTTATCCTCATGTTGGTTTGTTTTATAGCTGATTTATCCTCATGTTAGTTTGTTTTATAGCTGATTTATCCTCATGTTTGTTTGTTTTATAGCTGATTTATCCTCATGTTTGTTTGTTTTATAGCTGATTTATCCTCATGTTTGTTTGTTTTATAGTCTGATTTATCCTCATGTTGGTTTGTTTTATAGTCTGATTTATCCTCATGTTTGTTTGTTTTATAGCCTGATTTATCCTCATGTTTGTTTGTTTTATAGCTGATTTATCCTCATGTTGGTTTATTTTATAGTCTGATTTATCCTCATGTTGGTTTGTTTTATAGCTGATTTATCCTCATGTTAGTTTGTTTTATAGATGATTTATCCTCATGTTGGTTTGTTTTATAGCTGATTTATCCTCATGTTGGTTTGTTTTATAGCTGATTTATCCTCATGTTAGTTTGTTTTATAGCTGATTTATCCTCATGTTTGTTTGTTTTATAGTCTAATTTATCCTCATGTTGGTTTGTTTTATAGCTGATTTATCCTCATGTTGGTTTGTTTTATAGTCTGATTTATCCTCATGTTGGTTTGTTTTATAGTCTGATTTATCCTCATGTTGGTTTGTTTTATAGTCTGATTTATCCTCATGTTGGTTTGTTTTATAGCTGATTTATCCTCATGTTGGTTTGTTTTATAGTCTGATTTATCCTCATGTTAGTTTGTTTTATAGCTGATTTATCCTCATGTTTGTTTGTTTTATAGTCTAATTCATCCTCATGTTGGTTTGTTTTATAGCTGATTTATCCTCATGTTGGTTTGTTTTATAGTCTGATTTATCCTCATGTTTGTTTGTTTTATAGCTGATTTATCCTCATGTTGGTTTGTTTTATAGTCTGATTTATCCTCATGTTTGTTTGTTTTATAGCTGATTTATCCTCATGTTGGTTTGTTTTATAGCTGATTTATCCTCATGTTGGTTTGTTTTATAGCTGATTTATCCTCATGTTGGTTTGTTTTATAGTCTCATTTATCCTCATGTTTGTTTGTTTTATAGCTGATTTATCCTCATGTTGGTTTGTTTTATAGTCTGATTTATCCTCATGTTTGTTTGTTTTATAGCTGATTTATCCTCATGTTGGTTTGTTTTATAGTCTGATTTATCCTCATGTTTGTTTGTTTTATAGCTGATTTATCCTCATGTTGGTTTGTTTTATAGCTGATTTATCCTCATGTTGGTTTGTTTTATAGCTGATTTATCCTCACGTTTGTTTGTTTTATAGCTGATTTATCCTCATGTTTGTTTGTTTTATAGCTGATTTATCCTCATGTTTGTTTGTTTTATAGTCTGATTTATCCTCATGTTTGTTTGTTTTATAGATTGATTTATCCTCATGTTGGTTTATTTTATAGTCTGAATTATCCTTATGTTGGTTTGATTTATATTCTGATTTATCCTCATGTTTGTTTGTTTTATAGTCTGATTTATCCTCATGTTGGTTTGTTTTATAGCCTGATTTATCCTTAGGTTGGTTTGATTTATAGTCTGATTTATCCTCATGTTGGTTTGTTTTATAGCTGATTCATCCTCATGTTGGTTTGATTTATAGCTGATTTATCCTCATGTTTGTTTGTTTTATAGCCTGATTTATCGTCATGTTTGTTTGTTTTATAGCTGATTTATCCTCATGTTGGTTTATTTTATAGTCTGATTTATCCTTATGTTGGTTTGATTTATAGTCTGATTTATCCTCATGTTGGTTTGTTTTATAGTCTGATTTATCCTCATGTTGGTTTGTTTTATAGCCTGATTTATCCTTATGTTGGTTTGATTTATAGTCTGATTTATCCTCATGTTGGTTTGTTTTATAGCCTGATTTATCCTTATGTTGGTTTGATTTATAGTCTGATTTATCCTCATGTTGGTTTGATTTATAGCTGATTTATCCTCATGTTTGTTTGTTTTATAGCTGATTTATCCTCATGTTGGTTTGTTTTATAGCTGATTTATCCTCATGTTGGTTTGTTTTATAGCTGATTAATCCTCATGTTGGTTTATTTTATAGTCTGATTTATCCTCATGTTGGTTTGTTTTATAGCTGATTTATCCTCATGTTGGTTTGTTTTATAGCTGATTTATCCTCATGTTAGTTTGTTTTATAGCTGATTTATCCTCATGTTTGTTTGTTTTATAGCTGATTTATCCTCATGTTTGTTTGTTTTATAGCTGATTTATCCTCATGTTTGTTTGTTTTATAGTCTGATTTATCCTCATGTTGGTTTGTTTTATAGTCTGATTTATCCTCATGTTTGTTTGTTTTATAGCCTGATTTATCCTCATGTTTGTTTGTTTTATAGCTGATTTATCCTCATGTTGGTTTATTTTATAGTCTGATTTATCCTCATGTTGGTTTGTTTTATAGCTGATTTATCCTCATGTTAGTTTGTTTTATAGATGATTTATCCTCATGTTGGTTTGTTTTATAGCTGATTTATCCTCATGTTGGTTTGTTTTATAGCTGATTTATCCTCATGTTAGTTTGTTTTATAGCTGATTTATCCTCATGTTTGTTTGTTTTATAGTCTAATTTATCCTCATGTTGGTTTGTTTTATAGCTGATTTATCCTCATGTTGGTTTGTTTTATAGTCTGATTTATCCTCATGTTGGTTTGTTTTATAGTCTGATTTATCCTCATGTTGGTTTGTTTTATAGTCTGATTTATCCTCATGTTGGTTTGTTTTATAGCTGATTTATCCTCATGTTGGTTTGTTTTATAGTCTGATTTATCCTCATGTTAGTTTGTTTTATAGCTGATTTATCCTCATGTTTGTTTGTTTTATAGTCTAATTCATCCTCATGTTGGTTTGTTTTATAGCTGATTTATCCTCATGTTGGTTTGTTTTATAGTCTGATTTATCCTCATGTTTGTTTGTTTTATAGCTGATTTATCCTCATGTTGGTTTGTTTTATAGTCTGATTTATCCTCATGTTTGTTTGTTTTATAGCTGATTTATCCTCATGTTGGTTTGTTTTATAGCTGATTTATCCTCATGTTGGTTTGTTTTATAGCTGATTTATCCTCATGTTGGTTTGTTTTATAGTCTCATTTATCCTCATGTTTGTTTGTTTTATAGCTGATTTATCCTCATGTTTGTATGATTTATAGCTGATTTATCCTCATGTTGGTTTGTTTTATAGCTGATTTATCCTCATGTTTGTTTGTTTTATAGTCTGATTTATCCTCATGTTGGTTTGTTTTATAGTCTGATTTATCCTCATGTTTGTTTGTTTTATAGCTGATTTATCCTCATGTTGGTTTGTTTTATAGCTGATTTAACCTCATGTTTGTTTGTTTTATAGCTGATTTATCCTCATGTTGGTTTGTTTTATAGCTGATTTATCCTCATGTTGGTTTGTTTTATAGTCTGATTTATCCTCATGTTGGTTTATTTTATAGTCTGATTTATCCTCATGTTTGTTTGTTTTATAGCTGATTTATCCTCATGTTGGTTTGTTTTATAGCTGATTTATCCTCATGTTGGTTTGTTTTATAGTCTGATTTATCCTCATGTTTGTTTGTTTTATAGATTGATTTATCCTCATGTTTTTTGTTTTATAGCTGATTTATCCTCATGTTGGTTTGTTTTATAGCTGATTTATCCTCATGTTGGTTTGTTTTATAGCTGATTTATCCTCATGTTGGTTTGTTTTATAGCTGATTTATCCTCATGTTGGTTTGTTTTATAGCTGATTTATCCTCATGTTGGTTTGTTTTGTAGCTGATTTATCCTCATGTTTGTTTGTTTTATAGCTGATTTATCCTCATGTTTGTTTGTTTTATAGCTGATTTATCCTCATGTTTGTTTGTTTTATAGTCTGATTTATCCTCATGTTTGTTTGTTTTATAGCTGATTTATCCTCATGTTGGTTTGTTTTATAGCTGATTTATCCTCATGTTGGTTTGTTTTATAGCTGATTTATCCTCATGTTGGTTTGTTTTATAGCTGATTTATCCTCATGTTTGTTTGTTTTATAGTCTGATTTATCCTCATGTTTGTTTGTTTTATAGCTGATTTATCCTCATGTTGGTTTGTTTTATAGCTGATTTATCGTCATGTTTGTTTGTTTTATAGTCTGATTTATCCTCATGTTGGTTTGTTTTATAGCTGATTTATCCTCATGTTTGTTTGTTTTATAGTCTGATTTATCCTCATGTTGGTTTGTTTTATAGTCTGATTTATCCTCATGTTTGTTTGTTTTATAGCTGATTTATCCTCATGTTGGTTTGTTTTATAGCTGATTTAACCTCATGTTTGTTTGTTTTATAGCTGATTTATCCTCATGTTGGTTTGTTTTATAGCTGATTTATCCTCATGTTGGTTTGTTTTATAGTCTGATTTATCCTCATGTTGGTTTATTTTATAGTCTGATTTATCCTCATGTTTGTTTGTTTTATAGCTGATTTATCCTCATGTTGGTTTGTTTTATAGCTGATTTATCCTCATGTTGGTTTGTTTTATAGTCTGATTTATCCTCATGTTTGTTTGTTTTATAGATTGATTTATCCTCATGTTTTTTGTTTTATAGCTGATTTATCCTCATGTTGGTTTGTTTTATAGCTGATTTATCCTCATGTTGGTTTGTTTTATAGCTGATTTATCCTCATGTTGGTTTGTTTTATAGCTGATTTATCCTCATGTTGGTTTGTTTTATAGCTGATTTATCCTCATGTTGGTTTGTTTTGTAGCTGATTTATCCTCATGTTTGTTTGTTTTATAGCTGATTTATCCTCATGTTTGTTTGTTTTATAGCTGATTTATCCTCATGTTGGTTTGTTTTATAGTCTGATTTATCCTCATGTTTGTTTGTTTTATAGCTGATTTATCCTGATGTTGGTTTGTTTTATAGCTGATTTATCCTCATGTTGGTTTGTTTTATAGCTGATTTATCCTCATGTTGGTTTGTTTTATAGCTGATTTATCCTCATGTTTGTTTGTTTTATAGATTGATTTATCCTCATGTTTTTTGTTTTATAGCTGATTTATCCTCATGTTGGTTTGTTTTATAGCTGATTTATCCTCATGTTGGTTTGTTTTATAGTCTGATTTATCCTCATGTTGGTTTGTTTTGTAGCTGATTTATCCTCATGTTTGTTTGTTTTATAGCTGATTTATCCTCATGTTGGTTTGTTTTATAGCTGATTTATCCTCATGTTGGTTTGTTTTATAGCTGATTTATCCTCATGTTTGTTTGTTTTATAGCTGATTTATCCTCATGTTTGTTTGTTTTATAGTCTGATTTATCCTCATGTTTTTTGTTTTATAGCTGATTTATCCTCATGTTGGTTTGTTTTATAGCTGATTTATCCTCATGTTGGTTTGTTTTATAGCTGATTTATCCTCATGTTGGTTTGTTTTATAGCTGATTTATCCTCATGTTGGTTTGTTTTATAGTCTGATTTATCCTCATGTTTGTTTGTTTTATAGCCTGATTTATCATCATGTTTGTTTGTTTTATAGCTGATTAATCCTCATGTTGGTTTATTTTATAGTCTGATTTATCCTCATGTTGGTTTGTTTTATAGCTGATTTATCCTTATGTTGGTTTGATTTATAGTCTGATTTATCCTCATGTTGGTTTGTTTTATAGTCTGATTTATCCTCATGTTGGTTTGTTTTATAGCCTGATTTATCCTTATGTTGGTTTGATTTATAGTCTGTTTTATCCTCATGTTGGTTTGTTTTATAGTCTGATTTATCCTCATGTTGGTTTGATTTATAGCTGATTTATCCTCATGTATGTTTGTTTTATAGCTGATTTATCCTCATGTTGGTTTGTTTTATAGCTGATTTATCCTCATGTTGGTTTGTTTTATAGCTGATTTATCCTCATGTTGGTTTATTTTATAGTCTGATTTATCCTCATGTTGGTTTGTTTTATAGCTGATTTATCCTCATGTTTGTTTGTTTTATAGCTGATTTATCCTCATGTTTGTTTGTTTTATAGCTGATTTATCCTCATGTTTGTTTGTTTTATAGTCTGATTTATTCTCATGTTGGTTTTTTTTATAGTCTGATTTATCCTCATGTTTGTTTGTTTTATAGCCTGATTTATCCTCATGTTGGTTTGTTTTATAGCTGATTTATCCTCATGTTGGTTTATTTTATAGTCTGATTTATCCTCATGTTGGTTTGGTTTATAGCTGATTTATCCTCATGTTGGTTTGTTTTATAGCTGATTTATCCTCATGTTGGTTTGTTTTATACCTGATTTATCCTCATGTTGGTTTGTTTTATAGCTGATTTATCCTCATGTTGGTTTGTTTTATAGTCTGATTTATCCTCATGTTGGTTTGTTTTATAGTCTGATTTATCCTCATGTTGGTTTGTTTTATTGCTGATTTATCCTCACGTTGGTTTGTTTTATAGCTGATCTAACCTCATGTTTGTTTGTTTTATAGCTGATTTATCCTCATGTTGGTTTGTTTTATAGCTGATTTATCCTCATGTTGGTTTGTTTTATAGCTGATTTATCCTCATGTTGGTTTGTTTTGTAGCTGATTTATCCTCATGTTTGTTTGTTTTATAGCTGATTTATCCTCATGTTTGTTTGTTTTATAGTCTGATTTATCCTCATGTTTGTTTGTTTTATAGCTGATTTATCCTGATGTTGGTTTGTTTTATAGCTGATTTATCCTCATGTTGGTTTGTTTTATAGCTGATTTATCCTCATGTTGGTTTGTTTTATAGCTGATTTATCCTCATGTTTGTTTGTTTTATAGTCTGATTTATCCTCATGTTGGTTTGTTTTATAGCTGATTTATCCTCATGTTGGTTTGTTTTATAGCTGATTTATCCTCATGTTGGTTTGTTTTATAGTCTGATTTATCCTCATGTTGGTTTGTTTTATAGCTGATTTATCCTCATGTTGGTTTGTTTTATAGCTGATTTATCCTCATGTTGGTTTGTTTTATAGCTGATTTATCCTCATGTTGGTTTGTTTTATTGCTGATTTATCCTCACGTTGGTTTGTTTTATAGCTGATTTATCCTCATGTTGGTTTGTTTTATAGCTGATTTATACTCATGTTGGTTTGTTTTATAGCTGATTTAACCTCATGTTTGTTTGTTTTATAGCTGATTTATCCTCATGTTTGTTTGTTTTATAGATTGATTTATCCTCATGTTTTTTGTTTTATAGCTGATTTATCCTCATGTTGGTTTGTTTTATAGCTGATTTATCCTCATGTTGGTTTGTTTTATAGTCTGATTTATCCTCATGTTGGTTTGTTTTGTAGCTGATTTATCCTCATGTTTGTTTGTTTTATAGCTGATTTATCCTCATGTTGGTTTGTTTTATAGCTGATTTATCCTCATGTTGGTTTGTTTTATAGCTGATTTATCCTCATGTTTGTTTGTTTTATAGCTGATTTATCCTCATGTTTGTTTGTTTTATAGTCTGATTTATCCTCATGTTTTTTGTTTTATAGCTGATTTATCCTCATGTTGGTTTGTTTTATAGCTGATTTATCCTCATGTTGGTTTGTTTTATAGCTGATTTATCCTCATGTTGGTTTGTTTTATAGCTGATTTATCCTCATGTTGGTTTGTTTTATAGTCTGATTTATCCTCATGTTTGTTTGTTTTATAGCCTGATTTATCATCATGTTTGTTTGTTTTATAGCTGATTAATCCTCATGTTGGTTTATTTTATAGTCTGATTTATCCTCATGTTGGTTTGTTTTATAGCTGATTTATCCTTATGTTGGTTTGATTTATAGTCTGATTTATCCTCATGTTGGTTTGTTTTATAGTCTGATTTATCCTCATGTTGGTTTGTTTTATAGCCTGATTTATCCTTATGTTGGTTTGATTTATAGTCTGTTTTATCCTCATGTTGGTTTGTTTTATAGTCTGATTTATCCTCATGTTGGTTTGATTTATAGCTGATTTATCCTCATGTATGTTTGTTTTATAGCTGATTTATCCTCATGTTGGTTTGTTTTATAGCTGATTTATCCTCATGTTGGTTTGTTTTATAGCTGATTTATCCTCATGTTGGTTTATTTTATAGTCTGATTTATCCTCATGTTGGTTTGTTTTATAGCTGATTTATCCTCATGTTTGTTTGTTTTATAGCTGATTTATCCTCATGTTTGTTTGTTTTATAGCTGATTTATCCTCATGTTTGTTTGTTTTATAGTCTGATTTATTCTCATGTTGGTTTTTTTTATAGTCTGATTTATCCTCATGTTTGTTTGTTTTATAGCCTGATTTATCCTCATGTTGGTTTGTTTTATAGCTGATTTATCCTCATGTTGGTTTATTTTATAGTCTGATTTATCCTCATGTTGGTTTGGTTTATAGCTGATTTATCCTCATGTTGGTTTGTTTTATAGCTGATTTATCCTCATGTTGGTTTGTTTTATACCTGATTTATCCTCATGTTGGTTTGTTTTATAGCTGATTTATCCTCATGTTGGTTTGTTTTATAGTCTGATTTATCCTCATGTTGGTTTGTTTTATAGTCTGATTTATCCTCATGTTGGTTTGTTTTATTGCTGATTTATCCTCACGTTGGTTTGTTTTATAGCTGATCTAACCTCATGTTTGTTTGTTTTATAGCTGATTTATCCTCATGTTGGTTTGTTTTATTGCTGATTTATCCTCACGTTGGTTTGTTTTATAGCTGATTTATCCTCATGTTGGTTTGTTTTATAGCTGATTTATCCTCATGTTGGTTTGTTTTATAGCTGATTTATACCCATGTTGGTTTGTTTTATAGCTGATTTATCCTCATGTTGGTTTGTTTTATAGTCTGATTTATCCTCATGTTGGTTTGTTTTGTAGCTGATTTATCCTCATGTTTGTTTGTTTTATAGCTGATTTATCCTTATGTTGGTTTGTTTTATAGCTGATTTATACTCATGTTGGTTTGTTTTATAGCTGATTTAACCTCATGTTTGTTTGTTTTATAGCTGATTTATCCTCATGTTGGTTTGTTTTATAGCTGATTTATACTCATGTTGGTTTGTTTTATAGCTGATTTAACCTCATGTTTGTTTGTTTTATAGCTGATTTATCCTCATGTTGGTTTGTTTTATAGTCTGATTTATCCTCATGTTGGTTTGTTTTATAGCTGATTTATCCTCATGTTGGTTTGTTTTATAGTCTGATTTATCCTCATGTTGGTTTGTTTTGTAGCTGATTTATCCTCATGTTTGTTTGTTTTATAGCTGATTTATCCTCATGTTGGTTTGTTTTATAGCTGATTTATACTCATGTTGGTTTGTTTTATAGCTGATTTAACCTCATGTTTGTTTGTTTTATAGCTGATTTATCCTCATGTTGGTTTGTTTTATAGTCTGATTTATCCTCATGTTGGTTTGTTTTATAGCTGATTTATCCTCATGTTGGTTTGTTTTATAGCTGATTTATCCTCATGTTGGTTTGTTTTATAGCTGATTTAACCTCATGTTTGTTTGTTTTATAGCTGATTTATCCTCATGTTGGTTTGTTTTATAGTCTGATTTATCCTCATGTTGGTTTGTTTTATAGTCTGATTTATCCTCATGTTTGTTTGTTTTATAGATTGATTTATCCTCATGTTTTTTGTTTTATAGCTGATTTATCCTCATGTTGGTTTGTTTTATAGCTGATTTATCCTCATGTTGGTTTGTTTTATAGCTGATTTATCCTCATGTTGGTTTATTTTATAGTCTGATTTATCCTCATGTTGGTTTGTTTTATAGCTGATTTATCCTCATGTTGGTTTGTTTTATAGCTGATTTATCCTCATGTTGGTTTGTTTTATAGCTGATTTATCCTCATGTTGGTTTGTTTTATAGCTGATTTATCCTCATGTTTGTTTGTTTTATAGCTGATTTATCCTCATGTTTGTTTGTTTTATAGCTGATTTATCCTCATGTTGGTTTGTTTTATAGCTGATTTATCCTCATGTTGGTTTGTTTTATAGCTGATTTATCCTCATGTTGGTTTGTTTTATAGTCTGATTTATCCTCATGTTTGTTTGTTTTATAGCCTGATTTATCGTCATGTTTGTTTGTTTTATAGCTGATTTATCCTCATGTTGGTTTATTTTATAGTCTGATTTATCCTTATGTTGGTTTGATTTATAGTCTGATTTATCCTCATGTTGGTTTGTTTTATAGTCTGATTTATCCTCATGTTGGTTTGTTTTATAGCCTGATTTATCCTTATGTTGGTTTGATTTATAGTCTGATTTATCCTCATGTTGGTTTGTTTTATAGTCTGATTTATCCTCATGTTGGTTTGATTTATAGCTGATTTATCCTCATGTATGTTTGTTTTATAGCTGATTTATCCTCATGTTGGTTTGTTTTATAGCTGATTTATCCTCATGTTGGTTTGTTTTATAGCTGATTTATCCTCATGTTGGTTTATTTTATAGTCTGATTTATCCTCATGTTGGTTTGTTTTATAGCTGATTTATCCTCATGTTGGTTTGTTTTATAGCTGATTTATCCTCATGTTAGTTTGTTTTATAGCTGATTTATCCTCATGTTTGTTTGTTTTATAGCTGATTTATCCTCATGTTTGTTTGTTTTATAGCTGATTTATCCTCATGTTTGTTTGTTTTATAGTCTGATTTATCCTCATGTTGGTTTGTTTTATAGTCTGATTTATCCTCATGTTGGTTTGTTTTATAGTCTGATTTATCCTCATGTTGGTTTGTTTTATAGTTTGATTTATCCTCATGTTGGTTTGTTTTATTGCTGATTTATCCTCATGTTGGTTTGTTTTATAGTCTGATTTATCCTCATGTTTGTTTGTTTTATAGATTGATTTATCCTCATGTTTTTTGTTTTATAGCTGATTTATCCTCATGTTGGTTTGTTTTATAGCTGATTTATCCTCATGTTGGTTTGTTTTATAGCTGATTTATCCTCACGTTTGTTTGTTTTATAGCTGATTTATCCTCATGTTTGTTTGTTTTATAGCTGATTTATCCTCATGTTTGTTTGTTTTATAGTCTGATTTATCCTCATGTTTGTTTGTTTTATAGATTGATTTATCCTCATGTTGGTTTATTTTATAGTCTGAATTATCCTTATGTTGGTTTGATTTATATTCTGATTTATCCTCATGTTTGTTTGTTTTATAGTCTGATTTATCCTCATGTTGGTTTGTTTTATAGCCTGATTTATCCTTAGGTTGGTTTGATTTATAGTCTGATTTATCCTCATGTTGGTTTGTTTTATAGCTGATTCATCCTCATGTTGGTTTGATTTATAGCTGATTTATCCTCATGTTTGTTTGTTTTATAGCCTGATTTATCGTCATGTTTGTTTGTTTTATAGCTGATTTATCCTCATGTTGGTTTATTTTATAGTCTGATTTATCCTTATGTTGGTTTGATTTATAGTCTGATTTATCCTCATGTTGGTTTGTTTTATAGTCTGATTTATCCTCATGTTGGTTTGTTTTATAGCCTGATTTATCCTTATGTTGGTTTGATTTATAGTCTGATTTATCCTCATGTTGGTTTGTTTTATAGCCTGATTTATCCTTATGTTGGTTTGATTTATAGTCTGATTTATCCTCATGTTGGTTTGATTTATAGCTGATTTATCCTCATGTTTGTTTGTTTTATAGCTGATTTATCCTTATGTTGGTTTGATTTATAGTCTGATTTATCCTCATGTTGGTTTGTTTTATAGTCTGATTTATCCTCATGTTGGTTTGTTTTATAGCCTGATTTATCCTTATGTTGGTTTGATTTATAGTCTGATTTATCCTCATGTTGGTTTGTTTTATAGCCTGATTTATCCTTATGTTGGTTTGATTTATAGTCTGATTTATCCTCATGTTGGTTTGATTTATAGCTGATTTATCCTCATGTTTGTTTGTTTTATAGCTGATTTATCCTCATGTTTGTTTGTTTTATAGTCTGATTTATCCTCATGTTGGTTTGTTTTATAGTCTGATTTATCCTCATGTTTGTTTGTTTTATAGCCTGATTTATCCTCATGTTTGTTTGTTTTATAGCTGATTTATCCTCATGTTGGTTTATTTTATAGTCTGATTTATCCTCATGTTGGTTTGTTTTATAGCTGATTTATCCTCATGTTAGTTTGTTTTATAGCTGATTTATCCTCATGTTGGTTTGTTTTATAGCTGATTTATCCTCATGTTGGTTTGTTTTATAGCTGATTTATCCTCATGTTAGTTTGTTTTATAGCTGATTTATCCTCATGTTTGTTTGTTTTATAGTCTAATTTATCCTCATGTTGGTTTGTTTTATAGCTGATTTATCCTCATGTTGGTTTGTTTTATAGCTGATTTATCCTCATGTTGGTTTGTTTTATAGTCTGATTTATCCTCATGTTGGTTTGTTTTATAGTCTGATTTATCCTCATGTTGGTTTGTTTTATAGCTGATTTATCCTCATGTTGGTTTGTTTTATAGTCTGATTTATCCTCATGTTAGTTTGTTTTATAGCTGATTTATCCTCATGTTTGTTTGTTTTATAGTCTAATTCATCCTCATGTTGGTTTGTTTTATAGCTGATTTATCCTCATGTTGGTTTGTTTTATAGTCTGATTTATCCTCATGTTTGTTTGTTTTATAGCTGATTTATCCTCATGTTGGTTTGTTTTATAGTCTGATTTATCCTCATGTTTGTTTGTTTTATAGCTGATTTATCCTCATGTTGGTTTGTTTTATAGCTGATTTATCCTCATGTTGGTTTGTTTTATAGCTGATTTATCCTCATGTTGGTTTGTTTTATAGTCTCATTTATCCTCATGTTTGTTTGTTTTATAGCTGATTTATCCTCATGTTTGTATGATTTATAGCTGATTTATCCTCATGTTGGTTTGTTTTATAGCTGATTTATCCTCATGTTTGTTTGTTTTATAGTCTGATTTATCCTCATGTTGGTTTGTTTTATAGTCTGATTTATCCTCATGTTTGTTTGTTTTATAGCTGATTTATCCTCATGTTGGTTTGTTTTATAGCTGATTTAACCTCATGTTTGTTTGTTTTATAGCTGATTTATCCTCATGTTGGTTTGTTTTATAGCTGATTTATCCTCATGTTGGTTTGTTTTATAGTCTGATTTATCCTCATGTTGGTTTATTTTATAGTCTGATTTATCCTCATGTTTGTTTGTTTTATAGCTGATTTATCCTCATGTTGGTTTGTTTTATAGCTGATTTATCCTCATGTTGGTTTGTTTTATAGTCTGATTTATCCTCATGTTTGTTTGTTTTATAGATTGATTTATCCTCATGTTTTTTGTTTTATAGCTGATTTATCCTCATGTTGGTTTGTTTTATAGCTGATTTATCCTCATGTTGGTTTGTTTTATAGCTGATTTATCCTCATGTTGGTTTGTTTTATAGCTGATTTATCCTCATGTTGGTTTGTTTTATAGCTGATTTATCCTCATGTTGGTTTGTTTTGTAGCTGATTTATCCTCATGTTTGTTTGTTTTATAGCTGATTTATCCTCATGTTTGTTTGTTTTATAGCTGATTTATCCTCATGTTTGTTTGTTTTATAGTCTGATTTATCCTCATGTTTGTTTGTTTTATAGCTGATTTATCCTCATGTTGGTTTGTTTTATAGCTGATTTATCCTCATGTTGGTTTGTTTTATAGCTGATTTATCCTCATGTTGGTTTGTTTTATAGCTGATTTATCCTCATGTTTGTTTGTTTTATAGTCTGATTTATCCTCATGTTTGTTTGTTTTATAGCTGATTTATCCTCATGTTGGTTTGTTTTATAGCTGATTTATCGTCATGTTTGTTTGTTTTATAGTCTGATTTATCCTCATGTTGGTTTGTTTTATAGCTGATTTATCCTCATGTTTGTTTGTTTTATAGTCTGATTTATCCTCATGTTGGTTTGTTTTATAGTCTGATTTATCCTCATGTTTGTTTGTTTTATAGCTGATTTATCCTCATGTTGGTTTGTTTTATAGCTGATTTATCCTCATGTTGGTTTGTTTTATAGCTGATTTATCCTCATGTTGGTTTGTTTTATAGCTGATTTATCCTCATATTGGTTTGTTTTATAGCTGATTTATACTCATGTTGGTTTGTTTTATAGCTGATTTATCCTCATGTTGGTTTGTTTTATAGTCTGATTTATCCTCATGTTGGTTTGTTTTGTAGCTGATTTATCCTCATGTTTGTTTGTTTTATAGCTGATTTATCCTTATGTTGGTTTGTTTTATAGCTGATTTATACTCATGTTGGTTTGTTTTATAGCTGATTTAACCTCATGTTTGTTTGTTTTATAGCTGATTTATCCTCATGTTGGTTTGTTTTATAGCTGATTTATACTCATGTTGGTTTGTTTTATAGCTGATTTAACCTCATGTTTGTTTGTTTTATAGCTGATTTATCCTCATGTTGGTTTGTTTTATAGTCTGATTTATCCTCATGTTGGTTTGTTTTATAGCTGATTTATCCTCATGTTGGTTTGTTTTATAGTCTGATTTATCCTCATGTTGGTTTGTTTTGTAGCTGATTTATCCTCATGTTTGTTTGTTTTATAGCTGATTTATCCTCATGTTGGTTTGTTTTATAGCTGATTTATACTCATGTTGGTTTGTTTTATAGCTGATTTAACCTCATGTTGGTTTGTTTTATAGCTGATTTATCCTCATGTTGGTTTGTTTTATAGTCTGATTTATCCTCATGTTGGTTTGTTTTATAGCTGATTTATCCTCATGTTGGTTTGTTTTATAGCTGATTTATCCTCATGTTGGTTTGTTTTATAGCTGATTTAACCTCATGTTTGTTTGTTTTATAGCTGATTTATCCTCATGTTGGTTTGTTTTATAGTCTGATTTATCCTCATGTTGGTTTGTTTTATAGTCTGATTTATCCTCATGTTTGTTTGTTTTATAGATTGATTTATCCTCATGTTTTTTGTTTTATAGCTGATTTATCCTCATGTTGGTTTGTTTTATAGCTGATTTATCCTCATGTTGGTTTGTTTTATAGCTGATTTATCCTCATGTTGGTTTATTTTATAGTCTGATTTATCCTCATGTTGGTTTGTTTTATAGCTGATTTATCCTCATGTTGGTTTGTTTTATAGCTGATTTATCCTCATGTTGGTTTGTTTTATAGCTGATTTATCCTCATGTTTGTTTGTTTTATAGCTGATTTATCCTCATGTTTGTTTGTTTTATAGCTGATTTATCCTCATGTTTGTTTGTTTTATAGCTGATTTATCCTCATGTTGGTTTGTTTTATAGCTGATTTATCCTCATGTTGGTTTGTTTTATAGCTGATTTATCCTCATGTTGGTTTGTTTTATAGTCTGATTTATCCTCATGTTTGTTTGTTTTATAGCCTGATTTATCGTCATGTTTGTTTGTTTTATAGCTGATTTATCCTCATGTTGGTTTATTTTATAGTCTGATTTATCCTTATGTTGGTTTGATTTATAGTCTGATTTATCCTCATGTTGGTTTGTTTTATAGTCTGATTTATCCTCATGTTGGTTTGTTTTATAGCCTGATTTATCCTTATGTTGGTTTGATTTATAGTCTGATTTATCCTCATGTTGGTTTGTTTTATAGTCTGATTTATCCTCACGTTGGTTTGATTTATAGCTGATTTATCCTCATGTATGTTTGTTTTATAGCTGATTTATCCTCATGTTGGTTTGTTTTATAGCTGATTTATCCTCATGTTGGTTTGTTTTATAGCTGATTTATCCTCATGTTGGTTTATTTTATAGTCTGATTTATCCTCATGTTGGTTTGTTTTATAGCTGATTTATCCTCATGTTGGTTTGTTTTATAGCTGATTTATCCTCATGTTAGTTTGTTTTATAGCTGATTTATCCTCATGTTTGTTTGTTTTATAGCTGATTTATCCTCATGTTTGTTTGTTTTATAGCTGATTTATCCTCATGTTTGTTTGTTTTATAGTCTGATTTATCCTCATGTTGGTTTGTTTTATAGTCTGATTTATCCTCATGTTGGTTTGTTTTATAGTCTGATTTATCCTCATGTTGGTTTGTTTTATAGTTTGATTTATCCTCATGTTGGTTTGTTTTATTGCTGATTTATCCTCACGTTTGTTTGTTTTATAGCTGATTTATCCTCATGTTGGTTTGTTTTATAGTCTGATTTATCCTCATGTTTGTTTGTTTTATAGATTGATTTATCCTCATGTTTTTTGTTTTATAGCTGATTTATCCTCATGTTGGTTTGTTTTATAGCTGATTTATCCTCATGTTGGTTTGTTTTATAGCTGATTTATCCTCACGTTTGTTTGTTTTATAGCTGATTTATCCTCATGTTTGTTTGTTTTATAGCTGATTTATCCTCATGTTTGTTTGTTTTATAGTCTGATTTATCCTCATGTTTGTTTGTTTTATAGATTGATTTATCCTCATGTTGGTTTATTTTATAGTCTGAATTATCCTTATGTTGGTTTGATTTATATTCTGATTTATCCTCATGTTTGTTTGTTTTATAGTCTGATTTATCCTCATGTTGGTTTGTTTTATAGCCTGATTTATCCTTAGGTTGGTTTGATTTATAGTCTGATTTATCCTCATGTTGGTTTGTTTTATAGCTGATTCATCCTCATGTTGGTTTGATTTATAGCTGATTTATCCTCATGTTTGTTTGTTTTATAGCCTGATTTATCGTCATGTTTGTTTGTTTTATAGCTGATTTATCCTCATGTTGGTTTATTTTATAGTCTGATTTATCCTTATGTTGGTTTGATTTATAGTCTGATTTATCCTCATGTTGGTTTGTTTTATAGTCTGATTTATCCTCATGTTGGTTTGTTTTATAGCCTGATTTATCCTTATGTTGGTTTGATTTATAGTCTGATTTATCCTCATGTTGGTTTGTTTTATAGCCTGATTTATCCTTATGTTGGTTTGATTTATAGTCTGATTTATCCTCATGTTGGTTTGATTTATAGCTGATTTATCCTCATGTTTGTTTGTTTTATAGCTGATTTATCCTCATGTTGGTTTGTTTTATAGCTGATTTATCCTCATGTTGGTTTGTTTTATAGCTGATTAATCCTTATGTTGGTTTATTTTATAGTCTGATTTATCCTCATGTTGGTTTGTTTTATAGCTGATTTATCCTCATGTTGGTTTGTTTTATAGCTGATTTATCCTCATGTTAGTTTGTTTTATAGCTGATTTATCCTCATGTTTGTTTGTTTTATAGCTGATTTATCCTCATGTTTGTTTGTTTTATAGCTGATTTATCCTCATGTTGGTTTGTTTTATAGTCTGATTTATCCTCATGTTGGTTTGTTTTATAGTCTGATTTATCCTCATGTTTGTTTGTTTTATAGCCTGATTTATCCTCATGTTTGTTTGTTTTATAGCTGATTTATCCTCATGTTGGTTTATTTTATAGTCTGATTTATCCTCATGTTGGTTTGTTTTATAGCTGATTTATCCTCATGTTAGTTTGTTTTATAGCTGATTTATCCTCATGTTGGTTTGTTTTATAGCTGATTTATCCTCATGTTGGTTTGTTTTATAGCTGATTTATCCTCATGTTAGTTTGTTTTATAGCTGATTTATCCTCATGTTTGTTTGTTTTATAGTCTAATTTATCCTCATGTTGGTTTGTTTTATAGCTGATTTATCCTCATGTTGGTTTGTTTTATAGTCTGATTTATCCTCATGTTGGTTTGTTTTATAGTCTGATTTATCCTCATGTTGGTTTGTTTTATAGTCTGATTTATCCTCATGTTGGTTTGTTTTATAGCTGATTTATCCTCATGTTGGTTTGTTTTATAGTCTGATTTATCCTCATGTTAGTTTGTTTTATAGCTGATTTATCCTCATGTTTGTTTGTTTTATAGTCTAATTCATCCTCATGTTGGTTTGTTTTATAGCTGATTTATCCTCATGTTGGTTTGTTTTATAGTCTGATTTATCCTCATGTTTGTTTGTTTTATAGCTGATTTATCCTCATGTTGGTTTGTTTTATAGTCTGATTTATCCTCATGTTTGTTTGTTTTATAGCTGATTTATCCTCATGTTGGTTTGTTTTATAGCTGATTTATCCTCATGTTGGTTTGTTTTATAGCTGATTTATCCTCATGTTGGTTTGTTTTATAGTCTCATTTATCCTCATGTTTGTTTGTTTTATAGCTGATTTATCCTCATGTTTGTATGATTTATAGCTGATTTATCCTCATGTTGGTTTGTTTTATAGCTGATTTATCCTCATGTTTGTTTGTTTTATAGTCTGATTTATCCTCATGTTGGTTTGTTTTATAGTCTGATTTATCCTCATGTTTGTTTGTTTTATAGCTGATTTATCCTCATGTTGGTTTGTTTTATAGCTGATTTAACCTCATGTTTGTTTGTTTTATAGCTGATTTATCCTCATGTTGGTTTGTTTTATAGCTGATTTATCCTCATGTTGGTTTGTTTTATAGTCTGATTTATCCTCATGTTGGTTTATTTTATAGTCTGATTTATCCTCATGTTTGTTTGTTTTATAGCTGATTTATCCTCATGTTGGTTTGTTTTATAGCTGATTTATCCTCATGTTGGTTTGTTTTATAGTCTGATTTATCCTCATGTTTGTTTGTTTTATAGCTGATTTATCCTCATGTTTGTATGATTTATAGCTGATTTATCCTCATGTTGGTTTGTTTTATAGCTGATTTATCCTCATGTTTGTTTGTTTTATAGTCTGATTTATCCTCATGTTGGTTTGTTTTATAGTCTGATTTATCCTCATGTTTGTTTGTTTTATAGCTGATTTATCCTCATGTTGGTTTGTTTTATAGCTGATTTAACCTCATGTTTGTTTGTTTTATAGCTGATTTATCCTCATGTTGGTTTGTTTTATAGCTGATTTATCCTCATGTTGGTTTGTTTTATAGTCTGATTTATCCTCATGTTGGTTTATTTTATAGTCTGATTTATCCTCATGTTTGTTTGTTTTATAGCTGATTTATCCTCATGTTGGTTTGTTTTATAGCTGATTTATCCTCATGTTGGTTTGTTTTATAGTCTGATTTATCCTCATGTTTGTTTGTTTTATAGATTGATTTATCCTCATGTTTTTTGTTTTATAGCTGATTTATCCTCATGTTGGTTTGTTTTATAGCTGATTTATCCTCATGTTGGTTTGTTTTATAGCTGATTTATCCTCATGTTGGTTTGTTTTATAGCTGATTTATCCTCATGTTGGTTTGTTTTATAGCTGATTTATCCTCATGTTGGTTTGTTTTGTAGCTGATTTATCCTCATGTTTGTTTGTTTTATAGCTGATTTATCCTCATGTTTGTTTGTTTTATAGCTGATTTATCCTCATGTTTGTTTGTTTTATAGTCTGATTTATCCTCATGTTTGTTTGTTTTATAGCTGATTTATCCTCATGTTGGTTTGTTTTATAGCTGATTTATCCTCATGTTGGTTTGTTTTATAGCTGATTTATCCTCATGTTGGTTTGTTTTATAGCTGATTTATCCTCATGTTTGTTTGTTTTATAGTCTGATTTATCCTCATGTTTGTTTGTTTTATAGCTGATTTATCCTCATGTTGGTTTGTTTTATAGCTGATTTATCGTCATGTTTGTTTGTTTTATAGTCTGATTTATCCTCATGTTGGTTTGTTTTATAGCTGATTTATCCTCATGTTTGTTTGTTTTATAGTCTGATTTATCCTCATGTTGGTTTGTTTTATAGTCTGATTTATCCTCATGTTTGTTTGTTTTATAGCTGATTTATCCTCATGTTGGTTTGTTTTATAGCTGATTTAACCTCATGTTTGTTTGTTTTATAGCTGATTTATCCTCATGTTGGTTTGTTTTATAGCTGATTTATCCTCATGTTGGTTTGTTTTATAGTCTGATTTATCCTCATGTTGGTTTATTTTATAGTCTGATTTATCCTCATGTTTGTTTGTTTTATAGCTGATTTATCCTCATGTTGGTTTGTTTTATAGCTGATTTATCCTCATGTTGGTTTGTTTTATAGTCTGATTTATCCTCATGTTTGTTTGTTTTATAGATTGATTTATCCTCATGTTTTTTGTTTTATAGCTGATTTATCCTCATGTTGGTTTGTTTTATAGCTGATTTATCCTCATGTTGGTTTGTTTTATAGCTGATTTATCCTCATGTTGGTTTGTTTTATAGCTGATTTATCCTCATGTTGGTTTGTTTTATAGCTGATTTATCCTCATGTTGGTTTGTTTTGTAGCTGATTTATCCTCATGTTTGTTTGTTTTATAGCTGATTTATCCTCGTTTGTTTGTTTTATAGCTGATTTATCCTCATGTTTGTTTGTTTTATAGTCTGATTTATCCTCATGTTTGTTTGTTTTATAGCTGATTTATCCTCATGTTGGTTTGTTTTATAGCTGATTTATCCTCATGTTGGTTTGTTTTATAGCTGATTTATCCTCATGTTGGTTTGTTTTATAGCTGATTTATCCTCATGTTTGTTTGTTTTATAGTCTGATTTATCCTCATGTTTGTTTGTTTTATAGCTGATTTATCCTCATGTTGGTTTGTTTTATAGCTGATTTATCGTCATGTTTGTTTGTTTTATAGTCTGATTTATCCTCATGTTGGTTTGTTTTATAGCTGATTTATCCTCATGTTGGTTTGTTTTATAGCTGATTTATCCTCATGTTTGTTTGGGATGCAGTGCTGGCCTGAGGTTGGTTGGTCTTAGTATTTGTTACAGGGTTAATGAGTCTCAGAAACAGCTGCTTCAGGGGACTCTTTTCGGGGTTCAGTTCTTGGGTTTTCAGAGCTTTAAAGTGCAATGTATTTGTTGGGCGTGTATTTAAGTGCATCCAGAAATTTAGAGATCTTTTTTGCACATTTATCAGTAATGGAAACCGGCCTAATTCTGCCCTACATGCGTTGTTTGGTGTTTTCCTTTGTGTTTTCAGAATCATTCTACAGAATTCAGCATGTGGGGTTTCTGCTGGATGCTTGTTCCATCTAGTGTAGCTGGAAAGACTGAGTGGACCCCATACCTCACTTCCATATAGCGCAATGGGCAGAATTACACTATCAAACAGTTTGCACCAGATGGAGATTGGTACATCAATGTTAAAGAATTTATGTTTAATTGCATATAGAGCTCTGCCAGCTTTTTGTTTTAGGTTATTCACTGCCCTGCTGAAACTCCCTGATGCTGTAATAATTAGACCCAGGTAAGTATACTGCATCGTATGCTCTAAGGTGATGCTACCTAGAGTCAACTGGTATCTAGTTTCCTGACATCTGGGCTTCTTCTGGAAGATCATTACTTTTGTCTTTTTTGGATTTATTGCCAGGGCCCAGTGCTGGCAATAGTCCTCAAGCAGGTCTAGTAGTTGTTGCAGCCCACCTGCGGTTGGTGACAACAAAACTAGATCATCTGCATAAAGCAAACGTTTCACGTCCATGTCATACAGGGGGAGACCTCTCTCTCTGTTTGTCTCTCTCTCTCTCCCTCTCTCTCTCTCCCTCTCTCCCTCTCTCTCTGTTTGCCTCTCTCTCTCTCTCCGCTTGTCTCTCTCTCTCACGCTTTCTTTTTTCCCTGTAGCTATGCTGTAACTTGAAAGCTGTAAGCTTATTTGCAGCTTTAGCGCGTCACCACATTCTGTGCATGTCAGTGTGTGGTCATGTGACCAGCAGCATCCCAGCGTGCAGAGATGAATACGTCATCAGAACCAGCCAATAACAGTCACGCAGCCATGACAACCAGCACAATGGCTGACAGTTACTAAATCCCCGGGTACAGAAGGGGTGAGATGTCAGAACGGACCCACCCTGCCTGGAGGAAGGCATCCCTGTCAGCTCATGGCCGCTGTGCCGGGTCACACGCCACACTGCAGAGGAAGAGGAGGAGCAAACACAGACGGTGTGTTGATGTCATAGCCCGCGGTGATGTCATAGCCCGCGGTGATGTCATAGCCCGCGGTGATGTCATAGCCCGCGGTGTGTCTATGTTCAAACACGTGGTTTCCAACACACGTCTTTATCCACACCCTGACTGTGCCACCTCCACTTCAGCCAAGCCGACATCTCTGTGGAGATGTTCAGGACGTTCTGGGAGACCTCATCTTTCCTTACGGCGTTGTGTCGCCGCGTCAAAACCTGAGGTTGTGTCTTGCTGATGTGTGACACACACTCACAGCACGTGGTCAGATGTACACAACTACATGTTTCTCTCTCTCACACACACACACACACACACACACACACACACACACACACACACACACACTCACAGCACGTGGTCAGATGTACACAACTACATGTTTCTCTCTCTCACACACACACACACACACACACACACACACACTCACAGCACGTGGTCAGATGTACACAACTACATGTTTCTCTCTCTCTCACACACACACACACACACACACACACACACACACACACACTCACAGCACGTGGTCAGATGTACACAACTACATGTTTCTCTCTCACACACACACACACACACACACACACACACTCACAGCACGTGGTCAGATGTACACAACTACATGTTTCTCTCTCCCTCTCTCTCTCACACACACACACACACACACACACACACACTCACAGCACGTGGTCAGATGTACACAACTACATGTTTCTCTCTCCCTCTCACACACACACACACACTCACAGCACGTGGTCAGATGTACACAACTACATGTTTCTCTCTCCCTCTCTCTCTCACACACACACACACACACACACACACACTCACAGCACGTGGTCAGATGTACACAACTACATGTTTCTCTCTCCCTCTCTGACACACAAACACACACACACACACACTCACAGCACGTGCTCAGATGTACACAACTACATGTTTCTCTCTCCCTCTCACACACACACACACACTCACAGCACGTGGTCAGATGTACACAACTACATGTTTCTCTCTCCCTCTCTCTCTCACACACACACACACACACACACACACACTCACAGCACGTGGTCAGATGTACACAACTACATGTTTCTCTCTCCCTCTCTGACACACAAACACACACACACACACACTCACAGCACGTGCTCAGATGTACACAACTACATGTTTCTCTCTCCCTCTCACACACACACACACACTCACAGCACGTGGTCAGATGTACACAACTACATGTTTCTCTCTCCCTCTCTCTCTCACACACACACACACACACACACACACACACACACACACACACACACACTCACAGCACGTGGTCAGATGTACACAACTACATGTTTCTCTCTCCCTCTCTCACACACAAACACACACACACACACACTCACAGCACGTGGTCAGATGTACACAACTACATGTTTCTCTCTCCCTCTCTCACACACAAACACACACACACACACACTCACAGCACGTGCTCAGATGTACACAACTACATGTTTCTCTCTCCCTCTCTCACACACAAACACACACACACACACACTCACAGCACGTGCTCAGATGTACACAATTACATGTTTCTCTCTCCCTCTCACACACACACACACTCACAGCACGTGGTCAGATGTACACAACTACATGTTTCTCTCTCCCTCTCACACACACACACACACACACACACACACACTCACGCACACTCACAGCACGTGGTAAGATGTACACAACTACATGTTTCTCTCTCCCACATACACACACACACACACACACACACACTCACAGCACGTGGTCAGATGTACACAACTACATGTTTCTCTCTCCCACATACACACACACACACACACACACAACGCAACCTCAAATCTAAAGATACAGTAGGAGTAGACAGTTATTAAAGTGCATATGACTGAGATGACAGCAGGTCACATTATTACTCTGATTATGAATATGATAATGATGATGATTATTATTAATATTTTTCTTATCATTGTTATTGAGATTATGATTATCATTATTGTGATTATAATGATTATTACTGTGAGTATTATTGTGATTATTATGATTTATTAGATGATGATGATTATCATTATGATTATTTTGATTGTGATTATTATTATTATTATTATTATAATAATATATGCTGAGGGCTTCCTGGGATCCTGCTTTAGAGAGGAACTCATTCAGTCACACTTGTGTGCTGAATCCCCTTTCCAATATCACAGAGAATTAGTGGTGGAGCAAGTCCAATCATGACCAACACAAACGATACAAACACTGTACAACTGGGAGTCAACACAAACGATACAAACACTGTACAACTGGGAGTCAACACATACGACACAAACACTGTACAACTGGGAGTCAACACATACGATACAAACACTGTACAACTGTGAGTCAACACAAACGATACAAACACTGTACAACTGTGAGTCAACACAAACGATACAAACACTGTACAACTCGGAGTCAACACAAACGATACAAACACTGTACAACTGGGAGTCAACACATACGATACAAACACTGTACAACTGTGAGTCAACACATACGATACAAACACTGTACAACTGGGAGTCAACACAAACGATACAAACACTGTACAACTGGGAGTCAACACATACGATACAAACACTGTACAACTGGGAGTCAACACATACGATACAAACACTGTACAACTGTGAGTCAACACAAACGATACAAACACTGTACAACTCGGAGTCAACACAAACGATACAAACACTGTACAACTGGGAGTCAACACATACGATACAAACACTGTACAACTGTGAGTCAACACATACGATACAAACACTGTACAACTGGGAGTCAACACAAACGATACAAACACTGTACAACTGGGAGTCAACACATACGATACAAACACTGTACAACTGGGAGTCAACACATACGATACAAACACTGTACAACTGTGAGTCAACACAAACGATACAAACACTGTACAACTCGGAGTCAACACAAACGATACAAACACTGTACAACTGGGAGTCAACACATACGATACAAACACTGTACAACTGGGAGTCAACACAAACGACACAAACACTGTACAACTGGGAGTCAACACATACGATACAAACACTGTACAACTGGGAGTCAACACATACGATACAAACACTGTACAACTGTGAGTCAACACATACGACACAAACACTGTACAACTGTGAGTCAACACATACGACACAAACACTGTACAACTGTGAGTCAACACATACGATACAAACACTGTACAACTGTGAGTCAACACATACGATACAAACACTGTACAACTGGGAGTCAACACATACGATACAAACACTGTACAACTGGGAGTCAACACATACGATACAAACACTGTACAACTGGGAGTCAACACATACGATACAAACACTGTACAACTGTGACTCAACACAAACGACACAAACACTGTACAACTGTGACTCAACACAAACGACACAAACACTGTACAACTGTGTCAACACAAACGATACAAACACTGTACAACTGTGAGTCAACACAAACGACACAAACACTGTACAACTGTGTCAACACAAACGACACAAACACTGTACAACTGTGTCAACACAAACGATACAAACACTGTACAACTGTGACTCAACACAAACGATACAAACACTGTACAACTGTGAGTCAACACATATGATACAAACACTGTACAACTGTGAGTCAACACATACGATACAAACACTGTACAACTGGGAGTCAACACATACGATACAAACACTGTACAACTGGGAGTCAACACATACGATACAAACACTGTACAACTGGGAGTCAACACATACGATACAAACATTGTACAACTGGGGGTCAACACATACGATACAAACACTGTACAACTGGGGGTCAACACATACGATACAAACACTGTACAACTGGGAGTCAACACAAACGATACAAACACTGTACAACTGGGAGTCAACACAAACGATACAAACACTGTACAACTGTGACTCAACACAAACGATACAAACATTGTACAACTGTGACTCAACACAAACGACACAAACACTGTACAACTGTGTCAACACAAACGATACAAACACTGTACAACTGTGACTCAACACAAACGATACAAACACTGTACAACTGTGAGTCAACACATACGACACAAACACTGTACAACTGTGAGTCAACACATACGATACAAACACTGTACAACTGTGTCAACACAAACGATACAAACACTGTACAACTGTGACTCAACACAAACGATACAAACACTGTACAACTGTGAGTCAACACATACGATACAAACACTGTACAACTGTGACTCAACACAAACGATACAAACACTGTACAACTGTGACTCAACACAAACGATACAAACACTGTACAACTGTGAGTCAACACATACGACACAAACACTGTACAACTGTGAGTCAACACAAACGATACAAACACTGTACAACTGGGAGTCAACACAAACGATACAAACACTGTACAACTGTGAGTCAACACATACGATACAAACACTGTACAACTGTGAGTCAACACAAACGATACAAACATTGTACAACTGTGAGTCAACACATACGATACAAACACTGTACAACTGGGAGTCAACACATACGATACAAACACTGTACAACTGTGAGTCAACACATACGACACAAACACTGTACAACTGTGAGTCAACACATACGACAAAAACACTGTACAACTGTGAGTAAACACATACGATACAAACACTGTACAACTGTGAGTCAACACATACGATACAAACACTGTACAACTGTGAGTCAACACAAACGATACAAACATTGTACAACTGTGAGTCAACACATACGATACAAACACTGTACAACTGTGAGTCAACACATATGATACAAACATTGTACAACTGTGAGTCAACACATACGATACAAACACTGTACAACTGTGAGTCAACACATACGATACAAACACTGTACAACTGTGAGTCAACACATACGATACAAACACTGTACAACTGTGAGTCAACACAAACGATACAAACACTGTACAACTGTGAATCAACACATACGATACAAACACTGTACAACTGTGAGTCAACACATACGATACAAACACTGTACAACTGTGAGTCAACACACACGATACAAACACTGTACAACTGGGAGTCAACACACACGATACAAACACTGTACAACTGTGAGTCAACACATACGACACAAACACTGTACAACTGTGAGTCAACACATACGATACAAACACTGTACAACTGTGTCAACACATACGATACAAACATTGTACAACTGTGAGTCAACACATACGATACAAACATTGTACAACTGTGAGTCAACACATACGATACAAACACTGTACAACTGTGAGTCAACACAAACGATACAAACACTGTACAACTGTGAGTCAACACATACGATACAAACATTGTACAACTGTGAGTCAACACATACGATACAAACACTGTACAACCGTGAGTCAACACATACGACACAAACACTGTACAACTGTGTCAACACATATGATACAAACACTGTACAACTGTGAGTCAACACATACGATACAAACACTGTACAACTGTGAGTCAACACATATGACACAAACACTACAACTGTGTCAAGACATACGATACAAACACTGTACAACTGTGAGTCAACACATATGACACAAACACTGTACAACTGTGTCAACACATACGATACAAACACTGTACAACTGTGAGTCAACACATACGATACAAACACTGTACAACTGTGAGTCAACACATACGATACAAACACTGTACAACTGTGAGTCAACACATACGATACAAACACTGTACAACTGTGAGTCAACACATACGATACAAACATTGTACAACTGTGAGTCAACACATACGATACAAACACTGTACAACTGTGTCAACACATACGATACAAACACTGTACAACTGTGAGTCAACACAAACGATACAAACACTGTACAACTGTGAGTCAACACATACGACACAAACACTGTACAACTGTGTCAACACATATGATACAAACACTGTACAACTGTGAGTCAACACATACGATACAAACACTACAACTGTGTCAAGACATACGATACAAACACTGTACAACTGTGAGTAAACACATACGATACAAACACTGTACAACTGTGAGTCAACACATATGACACAAACACTACAACTGTGTCAAGACATACGATACAAACACTGTACAACTGTGAGTCAACACATATGACACAAACACTGTACAACTGTGTCAACACATACGATACAAACACTGTACAACGGAGTCAACACATACGATACACACACTGTACAACTGTGAGTCAACACATACGATACAAACACTGTACAACTGTGAATCAACACATACGATACAAACACTGTACAACTGTGAATCAACACATACGATACAAACACTGTACAACTGTGAGTCAACACAAACGATACAAAGATTGTACAACTGTGAGTCAACACATACGATACAAAGATTGTACAACTGTGAGTCAACACAAACGATACAAACATTGTACAACTGTGAGTCAACACATACGATACAAACACTGTACAACTGTGAGTCAACACAAACGATACAAACACTGTACAACTGTGACTCAACACATATGACACAAACACTGTACAACTGTGAGTCAACACATACGATACAAACACTGTACAACTGTGAATCAACACATACGATACAAACACTGTACAACTGTGAGTCAACACATACGATACAAACACTGTACAACTGTGAGTCAACACATACGATACAAACACTGTACAACTGTGAGTCAACACATACGATACAAACACTCTGTACAACTGTGAGTCAACACATATGATACAAATACTGTACAACTGGGAGTCAACACAAACGATACAAACACTGTACAACTGTGAGTCAACACGTACGACACAAACACTGTACAACTGTGAGTCAACACATATGATACAAACACTGTACAACTGTGACTCAACACGTACGATACAAACACTGTACAACTGTGACTCAACACAAACGATACAAACACTGTACAACTGTGAGTCAACACGTACGACACAAACACTGTACAACTGTGACTCAACACATACGATACAAACATTGTACAACTGTGAGTCAACACATACGATACAAACACTGTACAACTGGGAGTCAACACATACGATACAAACACTGTACAACTGTGAGTCAACACATACGATACAAACACTGTACAACTGTGACTCAACACAAACGATACAAACACTGTACAACTGTGAGTCAACACGTACAATACAAACACTGTACAACTGTGACTTAACACAAACGATACAAACACTGTACAACTGGGAGTCAACACAAACGATACAAACACTGTACAACTGTGAGTCAACACATACGATACAAACACTGTACAACTGTGAGTCAACACAAACGATACAAACACTGTACAACTGTGACTCAACACATACGATACAAACACTGTACAACTGTGAGTCAACACATACGACACAAACACTGTACAACTGTGAGTCAACACATACGATACAAACACTGTACAACTGTGAGTCAACACATACGATACAAACACTGTACAACTGTGAGTCAACACATACGATACAAACACTGTACAACTGTGAGTCAACACATACGATACAAACACTGCACAACTGTGAGTCAACACATACGACACAAACACTGTACAACTGTGAGTCAACACAAACGATACAAACACTGTACAACTGTGTCAACACATATGATACAAACACTGTACAACTGTGAGTCAACACATACGACACAAACACTGTACAACTGTGAGTCAACACATACGATACAAACACTGTACAACTGTGTCAACACATATGATACAAACACTGTACAACTGTGAGTCAACACATACGATACAAACACTGTACAACTGTGAGTCAACACATACGATACAAACACTGTACAACTGTGAGTCAACACATACGATACAAACACTGTACAACTGGGAGTCAACCCATACGATACAAACACTGTACAACTGTGAGTCAACACATACGATACAAACACTCTGTACAACTGTGAGTCAACACATACGATACAAACACTGTACAACTGTGAGTCAACACATACGATACAAACACTGTACAACTGTGAGTCAACACATACGACACAAACACTGTACAACTGTGAGTCAACACATACGATACAAACACTGTACAACTGTGAGTCAACACATACGATACAAACACTGTACAACTGTGAGTCAACACATATGACACAAACACTGTACAACTGTGAGTCAACAAATACGATACAAACACTGTACAACCGTGAGTCAACACATACGACACAAACACTGTACAACTGTGTCAACACATATGATACAAACACTGTACAACTGTGAGTCAACACATACGATACAAACACTGTACAACTGTGAGTCAACACATATGACACAAACACTACAACTGTGTCAAGACATACGATACAAACACTGTACAACTGTGAGTCAACACATATGACACAAACACTGTACAACTGTGTCAACACATACGATACAAACACTGTACAACGGAGTCAACACATACGATACAAACACTGTACAACTGTGAGTCAACACATACGATACAAACACTGTACAACTGTGAGTCAACACATATGACACAAACACTACAACTGTGTCAAGACATATGATACAAACACTGTACAACTGTGAGTCAACACATATGACACAAACACTGTACAACTGTGAGTCAACACAAACGATACAAACACTGTACAACTGGGAGTCAACACAAACGATACAAACACTGTACAACTGTGAGTCAACACATACGATACAAACACTGTACAACTGTGAGTCAACACAAACGATACAAACATTGTACAACTGTGAGTCAACACATACGATACAAACACTGTACAACTGGGAGTCAACACATACGATACAAACACTGTACAACTGTGAGTCAACACATACGACACAAACACTGTACAACTGTGAGTCAACACATACGACAAAAACACTGTACAACTGTGAGTAAACACATACGATACAAACACTGTACAACTGTGAGTCAACACATACGATACAAACACTGTACAACTGTGAGTCAACACAAACGATACAAACATTGTACAACTGTGAGTCAACACATACGATACAAACACTGTACAACTGTGAGTCAACACATATGATACAAACATTGTACAACTGTGAGTCAACACATACGATACAAACACTGTACAACTGTGAGTCAACACATACGATACAAACACTGTACAACTGTGAGTCAACACATACGATACAAACACTGTACAACTGTGAGTCAACACAAACGATACAAACACTGTACAACTGTGAATCAACACATACGATACAAACACTGTACAACTGTGAGTCAACACATACGATACAAACACTGTACAACTGTGAGTCAACACACACGATACAAACACTGTACAACTGGGAGTCAACACACACGATACAAACACTGTACAACTGTGAGTCAACACATACGACACAAACACTGTACAACTGTGAGTCAACACATACGATACAAACACTGTACAACTGTGTCAACACATACGATACAAACATTGTACAACTGTGAGTCAACACATACGATACAAACATTGTACAACTGTGAGTCAACACATACGATACAAACACTGTACAACTGTGAGTCAACACAAACGATACAAACACTGTACAACTGTGAGTCAACACATACGATACAAACATTGTACAACTGTGAGTCAACACATACGATACAAACACTGTACAACTGTGAGTCAACACATACGATACAAACACTGTACAACCGTGAGTCAACACATACGACACAAACACTGTACAACTGTGTCAACACATATGATACAAACACTGTACAACTGTGAGTCAACACATACGATACAAACACTGTACAACTGTGAGTCAACACATATGACACAAACACTACAACTGTGTCAAGACATACGATACAAACACTGTACAACTGTGAGTCAACACATATGACACAAACACTGTACAACTGTGTCAACACATACGATACAAACACTGTACAACTGTGAGTCAACACATACGATACAAACACTGTACAACTGTGAGTCAACACATACGATACAAACACTGTACAACTGTGAGTCAACACATACGATACAAACACTGTACAACTGTGAGTCAACACATACGATACAAACATTGTACAACTGTGAGTCAACACATACGATACAAACACTGTACAACTGTGTCAACACATACGATACAAACACTGTACAACTGTGAGTCAACACAAACGATACAAACACTGTACAACTGTGAGTCAACACATACGACACAAACACTGTACAACTGTGTCAACACATATGATACAAACACTGTACAACTGTGAGTCAACACATACGATACAAACACTACAACTGTGTCAAGACATACGATACAAACACTGTACAACTGTGAGTAAACACATACGATACAAACACTGTACAACTGTGAGTCAACACATATGACACAAACACTACAACTGTGTCAAGACATACGATACAAACACTGTACAACTGTGAGTCAACACATATGACACAAACACTGTACAACTGTGTCAACACATACGATACAAACACTGTACAACGGAGTCAACACATACGATACACACACTGTACAACTGTGAGTCAACACATACGATACAAACACTGTACAACTGTGAATCAACACATACGATACAAACACTGTACAACTGTGAATCAACACATACGATACAAACACTGTACAACTGTGAGTCAACACAAACGATACAAAGATTGTACAACTGTGAGTCAACACATACGATACAAAGATTGTACAACTGTGAGTCAACACAAACGATACAAACATTGCACAACTGTGAGTCAACACATACGATACAAACACTGTACAACTGTGAGTCAACACAAACGATACAAACACTGTACAACTGTGACTCAACACATATGACACAAACACTGTACAACTGTGAGTCAACACATACGATACAAACACTGTACAACTGTGAATCAACACATACGATACAAACACTGTACAACTGTGAGTCAACACATACGATACAAACACTGTACAACTGTGAGTCAACACATACGATACAAACACTGTACAACTGTGAGTCAACACATACGATACAAACACTCTGTACAACTGTGAGTCAACACATATGATACAAATACTGTACAACTGGGAGTCAACACAAACGATACAAACACTGTACAACTGTGAGTCAACACGTACGACACAAACACTGTACAACTGTGAGTCAACACATATGATACAAACACTGTACAACTGTGACTCAACACGTACGATACAAACACTGTACAACTGTGACTCAACACAAACGATACAAACACTGTACAACTGTGAGTCAACACGTACGACACAAACACTGTACAACTGTGACTCAACACATACGATACAAACATTGTACAACTGTGAGTCAACACATACGATACAAACACTGTACAACTGGGAGTCAACACATACGATACAAACACTGTACAACTGTGAGTCAACACATACGATACAAACACTGTACAACTGTGACTCAACACAAACGATACAAACACTGTACAACTGTGAGTCAACACGTACAATACAAACACTGTACAACTGTGACTTAACACAAACGATACAAACACTGTACAACTGGGAGTCAACACAAACGATACAAACACTGTACAACTGTGAGTCAACACATACGATACAAACACTGTACAACTGTGAGTCAACACAAACGATACAAACACTGTACAACTGTGACTCAACACATACGATACAAACACTGTACAACTGTGAGTCAACACATACGACACAAACACTGTACAACTGTGAGTCAACACATACGATACAAACACTGTACAACTGTGAGTCAACACATACGATACAAACACTGTACAACTGTGAGTCAACACATACGATACAAACACTGTACAACTGTGAGTCAACACATACGATACAAACACTGCACAACTGTGAGTCAACACATACGACACAAACACTGTACAACTGTGAGTCAACACAAACGATACAAACACTGTACAACTGTGTCAACACATATGATACAAACACTGTACAACTGTGAGTCAACACATACGACACAAACACTGTACAACTGTGAGTCAACACATACGATACAAACACTGTACAACTGTGTCAACACATATGATACAAACACTGTACAACTGTGAGTCAACACATACGATACAAACACTGTACAACTGTGAGTCAACACATACGATACAAACACTGTACAACTGTGAGTCAACACATACGATACAAACACTGTACAACTGGGAGTCAACCCATACGATACAAACACTGTACAACTGTGAGTCAACACATACGATACAAACACTCTGTACAACTGTGAGTCAACACATACGATACAAACACTGTACAACTGTGAGTCAACACATACGATACAAACACTGTACAACTGTGAGTCAACACATACGACACAAACACTGTACAACTGTGAGTCAACACATACGATACAAACACTGTACAACTGTGAGTCAACACATACGATACAAACACTGTACAACTGTGAGTCAACACATATGACACAAACACTGTACAACTGTGAGTCAACAAATACGATACAAACACTGTACAACCGTGAGTCAACACATACGACACAAACACTGTACAACTGTGTCAACACATATGATACAAACACTGTACAACTGTGAGTCAACACATACGATACAAACACTGTACAACTGTGAGTCAACACATATGACACAAACACTACAACTGTGTCAAGACATACGATACAAACACTGTACAACTGTGAGTCAACACATATGACACAAACACTGTACAACTGTGTCAACACATACGATACAAACACTGTACAACGGAGTCAACACATACGATACAAACACTGTACAACTGTGAGTCAACACATATGATACAAACACTGTACAACTGTGAGTCAACACATACGATACAAACACTGTACAACTGTGAGTCAACACATACGATACAAACACTGTACAACTGTGAGTCAACACATACGATACAAACATTGTACAACTGTGAGTCAACACAAACGATACAAACATTGTACAACTGTGAGTCAACACATACGATACAAACATTGTACAACTGTGAGTCAACACATACGATACAAACACTGTACAACTGTGAGTCAACACATACGACACAAACACTGTACAACTGTGTCAACACATATGATACAAACACTGTACAACTGTGAGTCAACACATACGATACAAACATTGTACAACTGTGAGTAAACACATACGATACAAACACTGTACAACTGTGAGTCAACACATATGACACAAACACTACAACTGTGTCAAGACATACGATACAAACACTGTACAACTGTGAGTCAACATATATGACACAAACACTGTACAACTGTGAGTCAACACATATGACACAAACACTGTACAACTGTGAGTCAACACATATGACACAAACACTGTACAACTGTGAGTCAACACATATGATACAAATACTGTACAACGGAGTCAACACATACGATACAAACACTGTACAACTGTGACTCAACACATACGATACAAACACTGTACAACTGTGAGTCAACACATACGATACAAACACTGTACAACTGTGAATCAACACATACGATACAAACACTGTACAACTGTGAGTCAACACAAACGATACAAAGATTGTACAACTGTGAGTCAACACATACGATACAAAGATTGTACAACTGTGAGTCAACACAAACGATACAAACATTGTACAACTGCGAGTCAACACATACGACACAAACACTGTACAACTGTGAGTCAACACATACGATACAAACATTGTACAACTGTGTCAACACATATGATACAAACACTGTACAACGGAGTCAACACATACGATACAAACATTGTACAACTGTTTATTTTTTTGAGGATCCATCCACCATCAACCTAAACTGAACTAAACTACCAAGACGGTGTCCGCCGCTTACAGAAGCTGAGACCCATGCGGCCGAGGCCTTGTCGGAGGGACCTTCTAACTGCTAGCTCGCTACCTCGGTAAGCTAGCCCACCTCCGCTATTTCTCTCATCTTGGAAATCAGTACTTCTTGTTTTTTCCCTTGTTTCCATCTTTTCTACACACTCCAGGTTAGGACTAGTGCTGCGAGTTTAACCCTTAACCCCTAGACCCAACTAGTCCGTAACATAATTTGGGGGATGTTCATCTGCAATTTATTTGAAGATTAAATGCATATTAATATTTGATAAAACCGGTTAGCGATTAGATGTCAGTAGCGAGTTACACCCAAGCATTCTGTTTGTGAGAAGAGGCACAAATGAGTTTGATTCAGCTCGGGAAAAGCCGCATGTTGCTAGGTTTAGAAGTAGGCCACGGACATACAGCTATGTGCAGAATAGCTGCACGGTGCTAACTTCTCACTTAAAACAGATGGTTGCATATGTATGTAAAACTAAGCTAGCTAGAAGGGAAGTTAGTGAATGCATTTATCATGTGTGTTGAGGTTAAAAACGGGGATATAGGTGTACAGGTTGATAACGGGGTGGTTTGGCTTGTTTGCTGATAGCTACTTGGCTAATGGTGGCAGGTGTTTGGCTGGTGTGTAATGCAGTGTATCGGTTTTGGGTCTTCGAGTAACGTCGTGAGGGCTCTGTGTGCAGTCTGCTCATATCAATTTCTGGGAATATTTCGATTTTTGAGCTACCTCTTGTTGCAAGTTATATGTTTTGTCGGTAAGGCTATTTGGTAATAGTTACCTTAGAGATAATTTTGTGAGAGTCTTGTATCTTTTGGTTAGCCTAACTTTTGGGAGAATTAGGTAACGATAACCATGGCATCGTTCAATGTAGAGGAGTTTTGTGGGAGTGATTTTGGGCGCAAGGAGTTGCGTAAGCTTAAAAAGGAAGATTTGCTTTCAGTAGCTCAATATTGTGAGGTAGACGTCACTCCAGAGATGAAAAAGCCAGAGATTGTGGAGACCCTGATTTCAGTGTTACACCTAAAAGATCACGCACATGAACGAGTAGAGCGAGAGAGGGGGGGAGTGGCTGTTTCAGCTTGAGTTAGCAAAGCTGACATTAGAGTAAGAGAAGCTTAAAGTGAACAATATTGACTTACAACACAAACACGAAGCTTGTTTTGATGTTTCAAGCTGTTTGAGACTCATGCCAAAATTTACCCGCGATGATATGGGCTCTTTGACGCTTTTGAGAAAATTGCCAAAAAGCTAGAATGGCCTGAGAATGGGTGGACGTTGCTTGTCCAGAGTGTGCTTGAGGGCAGAGCCCAGGAAGCTTATGCTGCATTAGATGCTTCTGACAGCAGACTATGATACTGTGTGGAAGGTGGTTCTGACAGCCTATGAGGTGGTGCCAGAAGCCTATCGATAGAAGTTCAGGTTTCTGCAGCATAAATCAAGTGAAACTTTCCTTGATTTGGCTAGGCAACAGGACGTTGTCTTTGACAGGTGGTTAGCAAACACTAACACTCACACCTTTCAAGAGTTGCGGCAACTTATTCTGGTGGAGTGGTTCAAAACCAGTTTACCCCGGCATATGGAGATACATCTAAATGAGATGAGCATTACTGAGTTAAGAAAAGCTGCTATGGCAGCAGATTCTTATTAGTTAACTGACAGAGAAATGTCATGGAATAGAAAGTTTGGCAGACAGGATAGGAGGCAGGCTGCAACTAACAGGCCTGGTGAGGCTGTCATGAGAGAATCTACTCCCACCTCTGTTCAGTCTCCAGGGCCAGGTAAAAGATATGAGAAGCCTTATTTTGGATGTGGCTCCGCTGCATCCGGGGTGTGACCCGGAGATGGCCAGCACCTCCTCCACCAGCTGGTCCATGCTAGCACACCTTGTGTTGTGACTGTGTGCTGTGTGTTTTGTTTGGTCACGAGTTGTAGCTGGTTCACCTGCGGGTCGAATGCAGCTACGTTATTTGGCGTGGGTTGCCACAGTGACCGTGTTGTGTGTGCTACTTTGTGTTGACTGTCAGTAACTTGTTGTGGTTGAAGGCCACTTTGTAGGTGACCATGTGTTGGTGGGAAGGTGCTGGCCATTTTTGGGTCACATTTTGGATGTAGCTGAGCTACTTGTGGTGATCCATTGTTGTGGCTGAGGTGCTCCACCTTTTTGTTTGGTCACATGTTACTGTTATGTTATGTAGCACATTGTCCGTTTTTTTTGTGTGGTTCTTGTGGGGTTTTTGTTAACAAGCCTTTAGGGGCTTGTTTTTATGGGTGGGGGTGTTACGGCCGTGTCCGTATAGGTTTGTTTTGTTCCCTCCTGTATCTAACCCTCACTCTGGCTCTACATTCAGGTATCCGTCAGGTGCTCCTCATCACCTAATCAACCAGTCAACAAATCAAGCAATTTCCATTAGCTGTACATAGTCTTGTTGTTTTAGGAAATGAGAAAATAATATAAAAAAGGATAAACCAAAAACAAATATGTTGAAACCAGATGTTTTTTGTTTTTGTTTGTTGTTGGAAGGGGGGAGGAATGTTAGAAGTGATAGGGGTTATAGCTGCCTTTTTCCCCCTCTTCTTTTCTTACTTATTTGGACTGGTTTTCATTGAGAAATGATTGGAGGCGTGGTTAAGCAGGGTATATAATTAGACGTCACCGTGAGGTGTGGGTGCGTCTCCTGGAGTTTGTTAATGGCGGGAGGTTGCCTAAACGCCTCAGGATGCGCCACTTTGAGAACGCGGTGCAGGTTCACACCATTCCAGCTTTGAATGACTTTGAAGAAAACCAAGTCTCGTTTATATTTTTGAGGATCCATCCACCATCAACCTAAACTGAACTAAACTACCAAGACGGTGTCCGCCGCTTATTGAAGCTGAGACCCACGCGGCCGAGGCCTTGTCGGAGGGACCTGCTAACTGCTAGCCTGCTACCTCGGTAAGCTAGCCCACCTCCGCTATTTCTATCATCTTGGAAATCAGTCCTTCTTCTTGTTTTTTCCATTTTTTCTACACACTCCAGGTTAGTACTAGTGTTGCGAGTTTAACCTTTAACCCCTAGACCCGACTAGTCCGTAACAACACATATGACACAAACACTGTACAACTGTGAGTCAACACGTATGATACAAACACTATAGGAGTCAACACACATGATACAAACACTATAGGAGTCAACACATGGGTGGCGACCACTTTCTCATCTCCTACAAAAATGCATTTGAAAAAATAAATAAAGGCGACTGATACGTAAAAGTTTTACTGACCCATTAAACCCGAAACCTTTTGGCTGACAGCATAAAGCTTCATTTTCAAGGTCATACAAACCTCTGAGAAATAATTTTCCAGTCAACAACACAGTTCATCATGTAAGAGCGATTTGTGTTATGTAATAACATCTGTAGGCCATATTTTCACTACGTCCACTCATCCCTAAACAAAGCCTCAGAGCTGCTTACTGCATTGTGGTGTTATCGCCCATCCATGGCCACACAGGCAGTCTGCAGAACGTTAAGCCAGGCTGTGAAACCGCATCAGCAGATTCAGCATCAGAAATCGTCCACGCTCTGAAATAATTTCAAATTGATATTTTTTATTGACTTTCCAGCAGTATGTATATGCCGGCTTGTATTGGCTTACCCGGCAAAACCATCTGACATTTAAATGAGAGAAGGAAAAAAAAAATAAGAAAAGAAATAGACTGAAAGGGCCTCAGTGCCCGTGTCCAGTCTAGCAGTCTGAGTTGTGGTTTACGTCTTGATGGCAGCACATGACAGGCGTGGCGTGGTTTGGACGTGCGTGTTGAGGCAGGAAGTAATAACAATAATAATCATTACATTTATATAGCGCTTTTCTAGACACCCAAAGTGCTTCACATTGAAGGGGGTTAGGGTTAGGGTGCTACACCATCAATGTGTAGCACCAAGTGGGTGATGCACGGCAGCCATTTTGCACCAGAACACTCACCACACATCAGCTTGAGGCGGAGAGGGAGGAATCACTGAGCGAGTTACATGGGGGGATGATTAGATGGCCAGATGGAGAGAGCCAGGTTGGGAATTTTGCCAGGACACCGGGGAACCCCCTACTTTTTGTGATTAAGTGCCATGGAGTCTTTAATGACCACAGTGAGTCAGGACCTCGGTTTAATGTCTCATTCGAAGGATGGCATCTCCTACAACAGTGTCCCCGTCACTGCCCACCAACACCACTTCCTGCCCTAACTCAGTTTTCCCTGGAGGTCTCCCATCCAAATACTAGCGAAGCCCATACCTGCTTAGCTTCTGTCATGCAGCAGAACCAGGATACATGTTGGTATGGCTGCTGGCAAGTGGTCGTAGCTCATCTGCCAAGGAACACCTGTGTGTTAATAACCTTTCTGCTGATATGCCTGCGTGTTTGTTGATCCCAAATCTCACCCCACGGCGTCATATTCCACGGACAAAGGATCGCCTATTAATGCAGAAGGTACCCTCACTTTCTCTATGTTGCAGACACTCACTCCATCAGTGACTTTGTTGTTAAATGTTGCTAGGTCGTAATGTAGCTGTCTAGTGGCTAGCATGCCTGTCCATGCAGCTATGCCTGTGGCCATTGCTGCCGATTTTTTTTAACAATAATTTATTAAAGAAAATGCAGCAATATGTTGTATAAAAATAGAAAAAAGGTCATATACAGGGCATTTTCAGTTTTTTCGTTTTCTTCCCAAGCCAAAACACCCTTAACCCCCTCCCACCTTACACCCCATCAAAGTAGAAGCTTGTGCATGTTTACAGCCCAGTAATAGCACAGAAAGAACGGTAAGCCAAGTCTGCCTGACAACCTACTCCGCTGCAGCAACTTTACTGATTCTCGAATTCTTGCCTGCCCATATGAATGAGGAGATGATAGAGTCAATAGATTTGAAAAAAGACCAGGTTAAAAAGATGGGGATACATTGGAAAATGTATGAATATCTGGGCAGTATGTTAATTTTAATTGTTTGCACTCTCCCTGCCAGGAAAAGAGACAAGTGACTCCATCTTTGTAAATCAGGCTTTTTTTTGTTAAGGCCGTAAAACTCTTCACGGAATGAACTAATGGACCGTGTGATAATAATGCCCAAATACTTAAACCCTGATTTGGAGAGCTGGAATGGAATTTATGACGGTGATATTTCCAAGGCTGGCTGATTAATAGGGAAGCATTTGGTTTTTTAAATATTCAATTTATACCCTGAAAATGCACCAAAAGAATTTAGGATTGACAAAATGTAAGGGATACTAGATGATGGATTATGCACATATAACAATAGGTTGTCTGCGGATAGCGAGACTTTGTGTTCTGTTCCCCATTAGTGAATACCTAAAAATCAGTTTTCAGTGCTATCGAGAGCGGCTTGATGGCGATGCCGAATAACAGCAGGGAAAGTGGGCACCCTTGGCGTGTTCCACGAGAGAAAGAGACAGGTTTAGAGCGATTGGGATTTTTACATACGGATGCATGAAGAGAGGTACACAGCAATCGGATCAAAAAGATGAAACTATCCCCGAAACCAAACCGCTGTAGTGTAGAAAACAAACAGGCCCATTCCACTAAGCTGAAGGCCTTCTTGGCATGCAGAGATACGTATAACTACTTCCAAATCAGAAGGGGAAGTTGGAGTATGAATGATGGCGAGAAGCCTCCGAATGTTAGTAAATGAATGCCGTTATCTAATGAATCCTGTCTGATCATCAGATATGATTGAGGATACAATAGATTCTAATCGACGAGCAAATGCTTTCGCAGGTATTTTTACATCAACAGATAACGTTGATATGGCCGGTAGGAAGAACAATCAAAAGGATCTTTGTCCTTGAGAACTAGAGAAATAGAGGCCTGTGTGAGAATGGGTGGCAAGGAACTCTGTTGGAAAGACTATCTAAACATTTCAAGCAATAATGGAGCCAACTTCGCTGAAAGTTTCTTATAATGATCCACCAGGGGCATCCGGGTGACATGTATGTCTATTCCGTTGCCTACCAACACAGGGATCGCTGGTTTGAATCCCTGTATTACCTCTGGATTGTTCGGGCATCCCTACAGACACAATTGGCTGTGTCTGCGGGTAGAAAGCTGGATGTGGGTATGTGTTGTTTTCACTGAACTAGCGCCTCCTCTGGTTGGTCGGGGCGCCTGTTTGGGGGAGAGGAGGAACTGGGGGAATAGTGTGATCCTCCCACATGCTACGTCTCCCTGGCGAAACTCCTCACTGTCAGGTGAAAAGAAGTGGCTGGCGACTCCACATGTATCGAAGCAGGCATGTGGTAGTCTGCAGCCCTCCCCAGATCGGAAGAGGGATGGAACAGTGACCAGGACGGCTTGAAGAGTGGGGTAATTGGCCGGATAAACTTGGGGAGAAAAAAAATCCACATATCTATCTATATCTATCTTTAAATATCTATCTATCTATCTATCTATCTATCTATCTATCTATCTATCTATCTATATATATATATATTTCCGCTCCTCATTAGTCGAGCACTCAACACCATTGACAGTTTTGGAAAAAACCCTGTTATATATATATTCCACTTGGAATCCATCAGGCCCCGGGAATGTGGCATTATTTCTGCTGCTGGTGTGGGAAGATGGCTGCGTGAATTTGCGTTCGCAGTGGCCTCACCCAGTGCCGGTGTTGGAAGATGGCGGCGCGAATTCACATTTGCGGTGGCCTTACCCAGTACCGTCCATTTCTGCATCTAAGTTTTGTCTTCGTTTGATGGCTGGGAGAGCTGGCGCTGGATCGTCTGAGAGCGGGGCAGGCTAAGCTAACTGCTAGCCCATGCAGACCGGCAGTTCCGATAACCCCGAGGGCGGTCTGGCAGCGGCCTCACCTGGCGTTGACTGTGGTGTTTTGATGTTCGTCGTGAGTGCGGGGAGGTGTGTCGAGGGTGTCTGCCTGGGAAAATTGGCGCTGGATTGGCTGGGACAGCTCAGTTTCCTTCATCCGATGGGCCTGGGGACCACGGCCCCTGCCTGGAGCTGAGCCTGAGGAGGAAACGCTGAGGGTGGTCTGACAGGACGCGGGGTGGGTTAAGCTAACTGATAACCCATTCAGACCTGCGGTTCCAACATTTAATCCTGGCTAGCGTTCGTTCACATGGACAGGGATTTTTTTGTATGTGTTAGTTTGGATATGTGTGTGTTCTTGTAGTTTTTGGATGTGTTTTTGTCTTCATGTTGTACTGCTGTGAGCTGGGGGAAACGGCATGTCATTTCATTTCAAGTGCATGAAGTGAAATGACAAAGTGTCCTGATTCCTGATTATGTTTTACTTTAATTGCCTCAGTAATCTCAGAAAGTCATAAGGGATTATCTAACAGCTGTCGGTCATTGGCTGAGATCTTGCGCATATCTAGCCGCGCAAAGAATTCAGACGTGTGGGCTTCACTGTTGGAGGACTCTGGTGTATAAAGTTGGATGTAAAAAGCTCTAAAAACGTTGATCTCACTAGGATGGGTGGTAAGAGTGCCTGTGTTATTACGAATCTGAGTGATCTGTTTTGAAGCGGTTCTAGCCTTTAATTGCTGAGCTAATTGTCAATTGCTAATGATATTAACGTTATCATTCAAATGGCGTGTCCCTTGGTTTTATTTTGAATGCATGTAATAAACCACACCTGGGATGCTGGCAATAGGCTTGGTGCATTAATGTCGCGTTGCGGAACTTCCGGGTGTTTGTTTGCATAAGAACTTCCAGTACAACCGGATGCTTACGTCCTACTGAATCATTAGTTAGCTGTTAACTTACTCGTCCGAAATTTTAATTTCATCCGTGTGTGTGTGTGTGTGTGAGGGAGAGTGTGTGTGTGTGTGTGTGTGTGTGTGCGTGCGCGTGTTTGTGAGAGTGTGTGTTGGCAACAAGTACCGTGGAAAGAATCCCGTCTCTCAGAAAGGTTTTGAACTTTTAACACTGAAGCAGGATGAGTCTGACGGCTCATGTGATCTTCATCACGTTCATCATTCCATCTAAATGAAGAAGATGCGGCCAGTAAAAAGCGACTTTGATTTGGTAACCATGTTCAATGCATGTGTACTTTCCAAACTCTTCCTGAAGACTCTGTACATGCATGAGAAAATAAAGTGTCTAACGTTTCATCCAAATACACTCATATACTATATGTACAAAAGTATTGGGACACCTGGCCATTACACCTACAGGAGCTTTTATGACATCCCATTCTAAATCCATAGGCATTAATATGGAGTTGGTCTCCCCTTTGCAGCTATAGCAGCTTCCACTCTTCTGGGAAGGCTTTCCACAAGATTTTGGAGTGTCTGTGGGAATTTTTGCTCATTCATCCAGAAGAGCATTTGTGAGGTCAGGCACTGATGTTGGACAAGAAGACCTGGCTCACAATCTCCGTTCTAGTTCATCCCAACGGTGTTCGATGGTGTTGAGGTCAGTGCTCTGTGCGAGCCAGTCAAGTTCTTCCACTCCAAAGTCACCCAACCATGTCTTAATGGACCCTACTTTGTGCACTGGGGCACAGTCATGCTGGAACAGAAAAGGGCCCTCCCCAAACTGTTCCCACAAAGTTGGAAGCATAGAATTGTCCAAAATGTCTTGGTATGCTGAAGCATTAAGATTTCCCTTCACTGGACCTAAGGGGCCTAGCCCAACCCCTGAAAAACAACCCCATACCATTTTCCCTCCTCCCCCAAACTGTACAGTTGGCACACTGCAGTCAGGCAGGTAATGTTCTCCTGGCATCCACCAAACCCAGACTGGTCCATCAGACTGCCAGACAGAGAAGTGTGATTCTTCACTCCACAGAACCCGTTTCCAGTGCTCCAGAGTCCAGCGGCAGCGTGCTTTACACCACTCCATCCCACGCTTGGCATTGTGCTTGGTGATGTAAGGCTTGCATGCAGCTGCTCGGCCATGGAAACCCATTCCATGAAGCTCCCGGCACACAGTTTTTGTGCTGATGTTAATGCCAGAGGAAGTTTGGAGCTCTGCAGTTACTGAGTTAACAGAGCGTTGCTGACTTTTACACACTATGCACCTCAGCACTCGTTGACCCCGCTGTGTGACTTTACGTGGTCTGCCACTTCCTGGCTGAGTTGCTGTTGTTCCTAAACGCTTCCACTTTTCAACAATACCACTTACAGTTGACTGTGGAACATCCAGCAGGGAAGAAGTTTCATGAACTGACTTCTTGCAAAGGCGGCACCCTATGATGGTACCACGCTTGAATCCACTGGGCTCCTCAGAACGACCCATTCTTTCACACACGTCTGTAAATGCAGACTGCATGGCTAGCTGCTGGATTTATACACCTGTGGCAGTGGATCTGAATGGAACACCTGAACTCAATGATGAAGAGGTGTGTCCCAATACGTTTGTACACAGTACACTTAGTGTATCTCCATTCAATCAGATGACAGAAAGACAGCAGTGTAAACTAGGAGTGTGTGTGTATGGGACAGACAGCAGTGTAAACTGGGAGTGTGTATGTGTATGGGACAGACAGCAGTGTGTATGAGACAGACAGCAGTGTAAACTGGGAGTGTGTATGTGTATGGGACAGACAGCAGTGTGTATGGGACAGACAGCAGTATAAACTGGGATTGTGTATGTGCATGGGACAGACAGCAGTGTAAACTGGGAGTGTGTATGTGTATGGGACAGACAGCAGTGTGTATGTGTATGGGACAAACAGCAGTGTGTATGGGACAGACATCAGTGTAAACATGGAGTGTGTATGTGTATGGGACAGACAGCAGTGTGTATGTGTATGGGACAAACAGCAGTGTGTATGGGACAGACAGCAGTGTAAACTGGGAGTGTGTATGTGTATGGGACAGACAGCAGTGTGTATGGGACAGACAGCAGTATAAACTGGGATTGTGTAAGTGTATGGGACAGACAGCAGTGTGTATGGGACAGACAGCAGTGTAAACTGGGAGTGTGTGTATGGGACAGACAGCAGTGTGTATGAGAAAGACAGCAGAGTAAACTGGGAGTGTGTATGTGCATGGGACCGACAGTAGTGTAAACTGGGAGTGTGTATGTGTATGGGACAGACAGCAGTGTGTATGAGACAGACAGCAGTGTAAACTGGGAGTGTGTATCTGTATGGGACAGACAGCAGTGTGTATGGGACAGACAGTAGTGTAAACTGGGAGTGTGTGTGTATGGGACAGACAGTAGTGTGTATGTGTATGGGACAAACAGCAGTGTGTATGGGACAGACAGCAGTGTGTATGGGACAGACAGCAGTGTAAACTGGGAGTGTGTATGTGTATGGGACAGACAGCAGTGTGTATGGGACAGACAGCAGTGTAAACTGGGATTGTGTATGTGTATGGGACAGACAGCAGTGTGTATGGGACAGACAGCAGTATAAACTGGGATTGTGTATGTGTATGGGACAGACAGCAGTGTGTATGGGACAGACAGTAGTGTAAACTGGGAGTGTGTCTGTATGGAACAGACAGCAGTGTGTATGGGACAGACAGCAGTGTGTATGGGAACGACAGCAGTGTGTATGGGACAGACAGCAGTGTGTATGGGACAGACAGCAGTGTGTATGGGACAGACAGTAGTGTAAACTGGGAGTGTGTCTGTATGGGACAGACAGCAGTGTGTATGGGACAGACAGTAGTGTAAACTGGGAGTGTGTGTATGGGACAGACAGCAGTGTGTATGGGACAGACAGTAGTGTAAACTGGGAGTGTGTATGTATGGGACAGACAGTAGTGTGTATGGGACAGACAGTAGTGTGTATGGGACAGACAGCAGTGTGTATGGGACAGACAGCAGTGTGTATGGGACAGACAGTAGTGTAAACTGGGAGTGTGTGTATGGGACAGACAGCAGTGTGTATGGGACAGACAGTAGTGTAAACTGGGAGTGTGTATGTATGGGACAGACAGTAGTGTGTATGGGACAGACAGTAGTGTAAACTGGGAGTGTGTGTGTATGGGACAGACAGCAGTGTATATGGGACAGACAGTAGTGTAAACTGGGAGTGTGTGTATGGGAGAGACAGCAGTGTGTATGGGACAGACAGCAGTGTAAACTGGGAGTGTGTGTGTATGGGACAGACAGTAGTGTAAACTGGGAGTGTGTGTATGGGACAGACAGCAGTGTGTATGGGACAGACAGTAGTGTAAACTGGGAGTGTGTGTATGGGACAGACAGCAGTGTGTATAGGACAGAGAGTAGTGTACACTGGGAGTGTGTGTATGGCACAGAAAGCAGTGTAAAATGGGAGTGTGTATGTGTATGGGACAGACAGTAGTGTAAACTGGGAGTGTGTATGGGACAGACAGTAGTGTAAACTGGGAGTTTGTGTGTATGGGACAGACAGCAGTGTGTATGGGACAGACAGCAGTGTAAACTGGGATAGTGTGTATGGGACAGACAGCAGTGTGTATGGGACAGACAGCAGTGTAAACTGGGAGTGTGTGTGTATGGGACAATCAGCAGTGTGTATGAGACAGACAGCAGTGTAAACTGGGAGTGTGTATGTGTATGGGACAGACAGCAGTGTGTATGGGACAGACAGTAGTGTAAACTCGGAGTGTGTGTGTATGGGACAGACAGCAGTGTGTATGGGACAGACAGCAGTGTAAACTGGGAGTGTGTATATGTATGGGACAGACAGCAGTGTGTATGGGACAGAAAGCAGTGTAAAATGGGAGTGTGTATGTGTATGGGACAGACAGTAGTGTAAACTGGGAGTGTGTATGGGACAGACAGTAGTGTAAACTGAGAGTGTGTGTGTATGGGACAGACAGCAGTGTGTATGGGACAGACAGCAGTGTGTATGGGACAGAAAGCAGTGTAAAATGGGAGTGTGTATGTGTATGGGACAGACAGTAGTGTAAACTGGGAGTGTGTATGGGACAGACAGCAGTGTGTATGGGACAGACATCAGTGTAAACTGGGAGTGTGTGTGTATGGGACAGACAGCAGTGTGTATGGGACAGACAGCAGTGTAAACTGGGAGTGTGTGTGTATGGGACAGACAGCAGTGTGTATGGGACAGACAGTAGTGTAAACTGGGAATGTGTGTATGGGACAGACAGCAGTGTGTATGGGACAGACAGCAGTGTAAACTGGGAGTGTGTGTGTATGGGACAGACAGTAGTGTAAACTGGGAGTGTGTGTATGGGACAGACAGCAGTGTGTATGGGACAGACAGTAGTGTAAACTGGGAGTGTGTGCATGGGACAGACAGCAGTGTGTATAGGACAGAGAGTAGTGTACACTGGGAGTGTGTGTATGGGACAGACAGTAGTGTAAACTGGGAGTGTGTGTATGGGAGAGACAGCAGTGTGTATAGGACAGAGAATAGTGTACACTGGGAGTGTGTGTATGGCACAGAAAGCAGTGTAAAATGGGAGTGTGTATGTGTATGGGACAGACAGTAGTGTAAACTGGGAGTGTGTATGGGACAGACAGTAGTGTAAACTGGGAGTGTGTGTGTATGGGACAGACAGCAGTGTAAACTGGGATAGTGTGTATGGGATAGACAGCAGTGTGTATGGGACAGACAGCAGTGTAAACTGGGATTGTGTGTGTATGGGACAAACAGCAGTGTGTATGAGACAGACAGCAGTGTAAACTGGGAGTGTGTATGTGTATGGGACAGACAGCAGTGTGTATGGGACAGACAGTAGTGTAAACTCGGAGTGTGTGTGTATGGGACAGACAGCAGTGTGTATGGGACAGACAGCAGTGTAAACTGGGAGTGTGTATATGTATGGGACAGACAGCAGTGTGTATGGGACAGAAAGCAGTGTAAAATGGGAGTGTGTATGTGTATGGGACAGACAGTAGTGTAAACTGGGAGTGTGTGTGTGTATGGGACAGATAGCAGTGTGTATGGGACAGACAGTAGTGTGTATGGGACAGACAGTAGTGTAAACTGGGAGTGTGTGTATGGGACAGATAGCAGTGTGTATGGGACAGACAGCAGTGTGTATGGGACAGACAGCAGTGTAAACTGGGAGTGTGTGTGTATGGGACAGACAGTAGTGTAAACTGGGAGTGTGTGTATGGGACAGACAGCAGTGTGTATGGGACAGACAGTAGTGTAAACTGGGAGTGTGTGTATGGGAGAGACAGCAGTGTGTATAGGACAGAGAGTAGTGTACACTGGGAGTGTGTGTATGGGACAGAAAGCAGTGTAAAATGGGAGTGTGTATGTGTATGGGACAGACAGTAGTGTAAACTGGGAGTGTGTATGGGACAGACAGTAGTGTAAACTGGGAGTGTGTATGGGACAGACAGTAGTGTAAACTGGGAGTGTGTGTGTATGGGACAGACAGCAGTGTGTATGGGACAGACAGCAGTGTAAACTGGGATAGTGTGTATGGGACAGACAGCAGTGTGTATCGGACAGACAGCAGTGTAAACTGGGAGTGTGTGTGTATGGGACAAACAGCAGTGTGTATGAGACAGACAGCAGTGTAAACTGGGAGTGTGTATGGGACAGACAGTAGTGTAAACTGGGAGTGTGTGTGTATGGGACAGACAGCAGTGTGTATGGGACAGACAGTAGTGTAAACTCGGAGTGTGTGTGTATGGGACAGACAGTAGTGTAAACTGGGAGTGTGTATGGGACAGACAGTAGTGTAAACTGGGAGTGTGTGTGTATGGGACAGACAGCAGTGTGTATGGGACAGACAGCAGTGTAAACTGGGATAGTGTGTATGGGACAGACAGCAGTGTGTATCGGACAGACAGCAGTGTAAACTGGGAGTGTGTGTGTATGGGACAAACAGCAGTGTGTATGGGACAGACAGTAGTGTAAACTGGGAGTGTGTGTGTATGGGACAGACAGCAGTGTGTATGGGACAGACAGCAGTGTAAACTCGGAGTGTGTGTGTATGGGACAGACAGCAGTGTGTATGGGACAGACAGCAGTGTAAACTGGGAGTGTGTATATGTATGGGACAGACAGCAGTGTGTATGGGACAGAAAGCAGTGTAAAATGGGAGTGTGTATGTGTATGGGACAGACAGTAGTGTAAACTGGGAGTGTGTATGGGACAGACAGTAGTGTAAACTGGGAGTGTGTGTGTATGGGACAGACAGCAGTGTGTATGGGACAGACAGTAGTGTAAACTGGGAGTGTGTGTATGGGAGAGACAGCAGTGTGTATAGAACAGACAGCAGTGTAAACTGGGAGTGTGTGTGTATGGGACAGACAGTAGTGTAGACTGGGAGTGTGTGTATGGGACAGACAGCAGTGTGTATGGGACAGACAGTAGTGTAAACTGGGAGTGTGTGTATGGGAGAGACAGCAGTGTGTATAGGACAGAGAGTAGTGTACACTGGGAGTGTGTATTGGACAGAAAGCAGTTTAAAATGGGAGTGTGTATGTGTATGGGACAGACAGTAGTGTAAACTGGGAGAGTGTGTATATGGGACAGACAGCAGTGTGTATGGGACAGACAATAGTGTGTATGGGAAAGACAGCAGTGTGTATGGGACAGACAATAGTGTGTATGGGACAGACAGCAGTGTGTATGGGACAGACAGTAGGATCACGGTAACACCTTTACAACACAGAGCCTGGAGGATCACGGTAACACCTTTACAACACAGAGCCTGGAGGATCACGGTAATACCTTTACAACGCAGAGCCTGGAGGATCAAGGTAACACCTTTACAACACAGAGCCTGGAGGATCACGGTAACACCTTCACAACACAGAGCCTGGAGGATCAAGGTAACACCTTTACAACACAGAGCCTGGAGGATCAAGGTAATACCTTTACAACACAGAGCCTGGAGGATCACGGTAACACCTTTACAACGCAGAGCCTGGAGGATCACGGTAACACCTTTACAACGTAGAGCCTGGAGGATCAAGGTAACACCTTTACAACACAGAGCCTGGAGGATCAAGGTAATACCTTTACAACTCAGAGCCTGGAGGATCACGGTAACACCTTTACAACACAGAGCCTGGAGGATCACGGTAACACCTTCACAACACAGAGCCTGGAGGATCACGGTAATACCTTTACAACGCAGAGCCTGGAGGATCACGGTAACACCTTCACAACACAGAGCCTGGAGGATCACGGTAACACCTTCACAACTCAGAGCCTGGAGGATCAAGGTAACACCTTTACAACACAGAGCCTGGAGGATCACGGTAATACCTTTACAACACAGAGCCTGGAGGATCAAGGTAACACCTTCACAACACAGAGCCTGGAGGATCACGGTCACACCTTCACAACACAGAGCCTGGAGGATCAAGGTAACACCTTTACAACACAGAGCCTGGAGGATCAAGGTAATACCTTTACAACTCAGAGCCTGGAGGATCAAGGTAACACCTTCACAACACAGAGCCTGGAGGATCAAGGTAATACCTTTACAACTCAGAGCCTGGAGGATCAAGGTAACACCTTCACAACACAGAGCCTGGAGGATCAAGGTAATACCTTTACAACTCAGAGCCTGGAGGATCACGGTAATACCTTTACAACACAGAGCCTGGAGGATCACGGTAATACCTCTACAACACAGAGCCTGGAGGATCAAGGTAACACCTTTACAACACAGAGCCTGGAGGATCAAGGTAACACCTTTACAACACAGAGCCTGGAGGATCATGGTAACACCTTTACAACACAGAGCCTGGAGGATCAAGGTAACACCTTCACAACACAGAGCCTGGAGGATCACGGTAATACCTCTACAACACAGAGCCTGGAGGATCAAGGTAATACCTTTACAACACAGAGCCTGGAGGATCACGGTAATACCTCTACAACACAGAGCCTGGAGGATCAAGGTAATACCTTTACAACACAGAGCCTGGAGGATCACGGTAATACCTCTACAACTCAGAGCCTGGAGGATCACGGTAATACCTCTACAACACAGAGCCTGGAGGATCACGGTAATACCTTTACAACACAGAGCCTGGAGGATCACGGTAATACCTCTACAACTCAGAGCCTGGAGGATCACGGTAATACCTCTACAACACAGAGCCTGGAGGATCACGGTAACATCTTTACAACACAGAGCCTGGAGGATCACGGTAATACCTTTACAACACAGAGCCCGGAGGATCAAGGTAACACCTTTACAACACAGAGCCTGGAGGATCAAGGTAATACCTTTACAACTCAGAGCCTGGAGGATCACGGTAACACCTTTACAACACAGAGCCTGGAGGATCAAGGTAATACCTTTACAACACAGAGCCTGGAGGATCACGGTAATACCTCTACAACACAGAGCCTGGAGGATCAAGGTAACACCTTTACAACACAGAGCCTGGAGGATCAAGGTAATACCTTTACAACTCAGAGCCTGGAGGATCAAGGTAACACCTTCACAACACAGAGCCTGGAGGATCAAGGTAATACCTTTACAACTCAGTGCCTGGAGGATCAAGGTAACACCTTCACAACACAGAGCCTGGAGGATCAAGGTAACACCTTCACAACACAGAGCCTGGAGGATCACGGTAATACCTTTACAACACAGAGCCTGGAGGATCAAGGTAACACCTTCACAACACAGAGCCTGGAGGATCAAGGTAATACCTTTACAACTCAGAGCCTGGAGGATCACGGTAATACCTTTACAACACAGAGCCTGGAGGATCAAGGTAATACCTTTACAACACAGAGCCTGGAGGATCACGGTAACACCTTTACAACACAGAGCCTGGAGGATCAAGGTAACACCTTCACAACACAGAGCCTGGACGATCAAGGTAATACCTTTACAACACAGAGCCTGGAGGATCACGGTAATACCTTTACAACACAGAGCCTGGAGGATCAAGGTAATACCTTTACAACACAGAGCCTGGAGGATCACGGTAACACCTTTACAACACAGAGCCTGGAGGATCAAGGTAACACCTTCACAACACAGAGCCTGGAGGATCACGGTAATACCTTTACAACACAGAGCCTGGAGGATCACGGTAATACCTTTACAACACAGAGCCTGGAGGATCAAGGTAATACCTTTACAACTCAGAGCCTGGAGGATCACGGTAATACCTTTACAACACAGAGCCTGGAGGATCAAGGTAATACCTTTACAACACAGAGCCTGGAGGATCACGGTAATACCTCTACAACTCAGAGCCTGGAGGATCACGGTAATACCTCTACAACACAGAGCCTGGAGGATCACGGTAACATCTTTACAACACAGAGCCTGGAGGATCACGGTAATACCTTTACAACACAGAGCCCGGAGGATCAAGGTAATACCTTTACAACTCAGAGCCTGGAGGATCACGGTAACACCTTTACAACACAGAGCCTGGAGGATCAAGGTAATACCTTTACAACACAGAGCCTGGAGGATCAAGGTAATACCTTTACAACTCAGAGCCTGGAGGATCACGGTAATACCTCTACAACACAGAGCCTGGAGGATCAAGGTAACACCTTTACAACACAGAGCCTGGAGGATCACGGTAATACCTTTACAACTCAGAGCCTGGAGGATCACGGTAACACCTTTACAACACAGAGCCTGGAGGATCAAGGTAATACCTTTACAACACAGAGCCTGGAGGATCAAGGTAATACCTTTACAACTCAGAGCCTGGAGGATCACGGTAATACCTCTACAACACAGAGCCTGGAGGATCAAGGTAACACCTTTACAACACAGAGCCTGGAGGATCAAGGTAATACCTTTACAACTCAGAGCCTGGAGGATCAAGGTAACACCTTCACAACACAGAGCCTGGAGGATCAAGGTAATACCTTTACAACTCAGAGCCTGGAGGATCAAGGTAACACCTTCACAACACAGAGCCTGGAGGATCAAGGTAATACCTTTACAACTCAGAGCCTGGAGGATCAAGGTAACACCTTCACAACACAGAGCCTGGAGGATCAAGGTAATACCTTTACAACTCAGAGCCTGCAGGATCACGGTAACACCTTTACAACACAGAGCCTGGAGGATCAAGGTAACACCTTTACAACACAGAGCCTGGAGGATCATGGTAACACCTTTACAACACAGAGCCTGGAGGATCAAGGTAACACCTTTACAACGCAGAGCCTGGAGGATCAAGGTAATACCTTTACAACACAGAGCCTGGAGGATCACGGTAATACCTCTACAACACAGAGCCTGGAAGATCACAGTAACACCTTCACAACACAGAGCCTGGAGGATCAAGGTAACACCTTCACAACACAGAGCCTGGAGGATCAAGGTAACACCTTCACAACACAGAGCCTGGAGGATCAAGGTAACACCTTCACAACACAGAGCCTGGAGGATCACGGTAATACCTTTACAGCACAGAGCCTGGAGGATCAAGGTAACACCTTCACAACTCAGAGCCTGGAGGATCAAGGTAACACCTCTACAACACAGAGCCTGGAGGATCACGGTAACACCTCTACAACACAGAGCCTGGAGGATCACGGTAACACCTTCACAACACAGAGCCTGGAGGATCAAGGTAATACCTTTACAACTCAGAGCCTGGAGGATCAAGGTAACACCTTCACAACACAGAGCCTGGAGGATCAAGGTAATACCTTTACAACACAGAGCCTGGAGGATCACGGTTAACACCTTTACAACACAGAGCCTGGAGGATCACGGTAATACCTCTACAACACAGAGCCTGGAGGATCACGGTAACACCTTTACAACACAGAGCCTGGAGGATCACGGTAATACCTCTACAACACAGAGCCTGGAGGATCACGGTAATACCTTTACAACACAGAGCCTGGAGGATCACGGTAACACCTTTACAACACAGAGCCTGGAGGATCACGGTAATACCTCTACAACACAGAGCCTGGAGGATCACGGTAATACCTCTACAACACAGAGCCTGGAGGATCACGGTAATACCTCTACAACACAGAGCCTGGAGGATCACGGTAATACCTTTACAACACAGAGCCTGGAGGTAATACCTTTACAACACAGAGCCTGGAGGATCAAGGTAATACCTTTACAACACAGAGCCTGGAGGTAATACCTTTACAACACAGAGCCTGGAGGATCAAGGTAATACCTTTACAACACAGAGCCTGGAGGATCACGGTAATACCTCTACAACACAGAGCCTGGAGGATCACGGTAATACCTCTACAACACAGAGCCTGGAGGATCACGGTAATACCTCTACAACACAGAGCCTGGAGGATCACGGTAACACCTTTACAACACAGAGCCTGGAGGTAATACCTTTACAACACAGAGCCTGGAGGATCAAGGTAACTCCTCTACAACACAGAGCCTGGAGGATCACGGTAACACCTCTACAACACAGAGCCTGGAGGATCACGGTAATACCTTTACAACACAGAGCCTGGAGGATCACGGTAATACCTTTACAACACAGAGCCTGGAGGATCACGGTAACACCTTTACAACACAGAGCCTGGAGGATCACGGTAACACTGTTACAAGGCTATAGCTGACTGGAAGCAGGTAAAGAAGAACCAGGTAAAGATGCTTTATGTGTTCCCCATGGCTGCCTATGGTAAGCTTATGTGCTGAACTTCACGTGTCCTTCCTGGGATGGCTGAACTCCGCCTCAGGAAGAAAATGTGCGTTAAATGACCCCCCACCCCAACTCCAGCAGATGTTTTCATCTCTTCAGCTCATCTACTTCCAATTAGAAGAGGAGGATTAGGGGCCAGCTGCAGCACCAGACGCTGTTTTGTTTTGCTCTGTAGCCTCTCTTTTCTTAATTATGAATAATAAAAGTCATTCATAACGGAAAAAGCATTAGGCACTTCAAACACACACACGTTCATTGAACATATATTAAAATCGTGTGACAATACTGTAAGAGAATTTTGTCTCACTCCTCATTTAAAGTCAGAGGGGATTTTTTTTAATTAATTAATTAATTAATTTGATTAATTTTTAGGGAGTTGTTCCTTATCCGATGAGAGAGTCCAAGGACAGGATGTTGTGTTGCTGTTAAGCCCACTGAGGCACATTTGTAATTTGGGATATTGGGCTATACAAATAAAATTGATTTGATTTGAATTAAATAACTGCCACGACCCGCTGCTGTTATGTGTGTGTGTGCATGTATGTATGTATGTATGTATGTATATGTATGCTGTGAGTGGTGCAGCACCTATTTTAGAAAGCTAATAAATGCAGCAAAACTTAAGCCTCAACCGCCATCAGGACTCCTGTCTCCCGTCTGTACACCTGTCTTCTCCCTCCGTCTGCCCCAGAGTCAGTATACATTAAAAAAATAACACAATGCAGAGACTGGTCAAGGGGTGTTTGGGCCGACAGACAGAAGAATCGGGTTACATCTTTGGTAATCCTATTCTTCTGCCTGTCTATATACATGTACATACATATAGCATGAAACAGGCCTGTACTGCCATGTATTAAACTTTTTTCCCGTTTCTGTATATATATATACACATATACATATACATACACACAGTGCACCCTCACGTGTGAACAGAGGAGAGACTGACAAACACATGGTAAATGCATATAAGTACACATTCACTTGCTCACACTGGTAAGGCCAGAAAGTTGAAGGGACATGTCTTGGCCGCCACTCTCTCAGCACTTACTGCAGCATCTGTGATGAACGTGTTTTGTTTCATATCTCACAGTCACACCTTTTCTAACACAGTCACACCTTTTCTAACTCATTCAGACCTTTTCTAACTCATTCAGACCTGTTCTAACAAGTTCAGACCTGTTCTAACACATTCAGACCTGTTCTAACTCATTCAGACCTGTTCTACCTTATTCAGACCTGTTCTAACACGTTCAGACCTGTTCTAACTCATTCAGACCTGTTCTAACTCATTCAGACCTTTTCTAACTCATTCAGACCTGTTCTAACTTATTCAGACCTGTTCTAACTCATTCAGACCTGTTCTAACTTATTCAGACCTGTTCTAACACGTTCAGACCTGTTCTAACTCATTCAGACCTTTTCTAACTCATTCAGATCTGTTCTAACTTATTCAGACCTGTTCTAACAAGTTCAGACCTGTTCTACCTCATTCAGACCTGTTCTACCTCATTCAGACCTGTTCTAACTTATTCAGACCTGTTCTAACACGTTCAGACCTGTTCTAACTCATTCAGACGTTTCTCCATTAAGAAAACACAACAAAATGCAGACACACAGTGCACCGCCCTGCAGTGAGACACTACATGGCTGTTCTCACATACTGCACCTGAGACTGTGCCCTTTCATAACCTCTTCCAAACATGCCCATGTCCTTCTCTCACCCTCTCTCTGTCTGTCTGTCTCTCGCTATCTCTGTCTCTGTTTGTCTGTCTTTCTCTATCTCTGTCTCTGTTTGTCTGTCTTTCTCTCAGTGTCTGTCTTTCTCTGTGTCTGTCTCTGTTTGTCTGTCTTTCTCTCAGTGTCTGTCTTTCTCTGTGTCTGTCCCTCTCTCCGTCTGTTTCGCCGTCTCTCTGTCAAATTCAAATTCAAATTCAAATAGCTTTATTGCCATGAACAAAAGATATGCTGCTGAGCCGCTCTGGTGGCCGAGCGGAATAAACCGCCGTTCTTGCAACCCGCTCGTCACGTGGCTGGGAGGTTCGTATCCCAGACTTGCCCTAACTGGTCGCAGCCAGAGCGTCCACGGGGTAAGGCATTCATTAGGCCACCCTTACCCGAGGGATAGTGGGTGTAGATCGGTGTAGTGTTCGAGGATTCGTCATTCTCCAGCGACCCCTCTGGCCCACCCGGGCGCCTGCAGCCAAGCAACCGAAAGCATTCTCCCTATGCCTCCTTCGTGGCCTGAAGGTGATGCAATCCATGTGAGGCTTCAGCGTGTAAAATAGCGAGAGCAGCCGACACGAGTTTGAAGGAAGCTGGTGTAACGACTATCTCCTTCCTGTGGAAACGTGAGCCAGGGGAGTTATTCAACAAGAGTTCCGGCCATATGCCATTGGGTTAATCAGGTGGGATAAGGGGAGAAACTAGAAATACATTTATAGGAAAAAAAAAACTGTTGCTACAGCAGTTTGCAGAAGATTCAAACATTACATCACATATTAAATACATTAAATTCACATTCACATTCTGTCTGTCTGTCTCTCCGTCTCGCTCTCTCTCTGTCTTTCCCTGTCTGTCTCTCTGTCTGTCTGTCTCTCCATCTCTCTCTCTCTGTCTGCCTGTCTCTCTTGCTCTCTGTCTGTCTGTGTGTCTCTCTGTCTCTTACTGGTCCACTTAAAAGCAGTACAGAATGTGGTTGATGATAACATGAGAAGAGGACATGTCTATTTTTCGACGAGACATTTTGCAGATTTCATTCGTGGGCGTGGCATCACAGCTGGTGCGGGCATTTGAAATAACAGCTATCAGTAATGATGACGTTAGAGTTTTTCATGTGCCACTAAGGAAGTCTTCATGAGCTCAAACATAACACATCCAAAAGACCTGAAGTCTTCTGACCTGGACAATATTAATCATCTGTGGTCTGGAGATGCTGAGCTAGGGTCGTTTTGTTTTTTTATTTTACAAACACGTGGCCTTTTTGTTCTTTTCAATGCAACTGGTGAGTCATCATGCCTTCTTAGTTAGAGAGGTATAAGATGTGTTGTAGACACTTCTGTCTATGTTTGGTCACTTACTTGTTTGAACGTCTGGTCGTAAGCACATCAGATTCACTCCAACTTGCTTATAACCCTCATTTAGCACTTTGACATTGACACTATTATGAGAAAACTGTTATCAGATATACCCGGGCTGAGTGAGTCGTGAGCAATTCACTATTCCACTCACAGGATCCCAGACCAACAACATGTATGGAAAAAAAAGAAACCCAAAACGCATGTTTTGATAAAATACGTCCAGGTAAAACCAAGTTTGCTCACTAGTCAGTTCTAGAAACAAGGCCCACAGTGACTCCAGTAGCAACAGGCTAGAGAAACAGACTCCACTGACATAGTAATACTCTTCCATACTTGGAAACCAGCCCACATGTTAACATCTTGTCTGGAAAACTGCAGCCAACATGAGGAGAAGCAAGGACAACATATGCACTGCCAAGAGGTGAAAGATGAAACATTTGAAAGAAAACATGATTTGAGAACTGACCGGTACATGGATGACTTGAGAACTGACCGATATATGGATGACTTGAGAACCGACCGGTATATGGATCACTCGAGAACCGACCGGTATATGGCTGACTTGAGAACCGACCGGTATATGGATCACTCGAGAACCGACCGGTATATGGCTGACTTGAGAACTGACCGATATATGGATGACTTGAGAACCGACCGGTATATGGCTGACTTGAGAACCGACCGGTATATGGATCACTTGAGAACCGACCGGTATATGGATCACTTGAGAACCGACCGGTATATGGATCACTTGAGAACCGACCGATATATGGATCACTTGAGAACCGACTGGTATACGGATCACTTGAGAACCGACCGGTACATGGATCACTTGAGAACCGACCGGTCCATGGATGACTTGAGAACCGGCCGGTCCATGGATGACTTGAGAACCGACCGGTAAATGGTGAATTTGACCTACTAAGCCCAGTGGCACATGTCAACACACTCTCAAAGCACCATGTGATGCTATTGGATCATTTGAGTCAAACTGATTTTAATTAGCCCTTCAAAGCCAAACAATAGTTTAACCAGCACTTGGATCAGAGAAACAACAAGCAACAATATTCAACTTGGTTTCAATTTGACTGTACCATTCTTAATTCAATATATGCTACTGGCATAAACAGGTCATTTTTTTTCCTTTTTGTAATGGGTATTGTTTATTATAAATTCAATCTCAGCACATTTTAATGACGCGGAACAATTCTGATTCGCTAATTGCATATTTTTGAACACCCTTGGGGCAAATATCTTCATGTAAACAGTGTTTTGTTGTAAGGTCATCTGTGTTTAATTTTGTTTAATGAAAGTCCCACAGCAACTAATCAGCAAGACTATGAATACCCATTCAGGGATTCTTTTATGAATGAGTATTCATGTTTGAATGCATGAGTCTGTCTTCATGTGTGAGTTCAAGTGCATGACAAGAAGCCTTGTCCCTTAATAACATAACAGACATAACATTAAGAATTGGACTAAGAATTCGACACAGAATCTAATTTGTTTTTCAAGACAGTTTTCCCACACCAGGAATTTGACTTGGTGGGATCCAGAATGAGACACTTGGACAAAAAACACAAAAATTCAAAAGTAAAATACAGAAATCTATAGGTAGGAGCTGTGTTGTGCCATGTCCTTGGGGGGGGGGGGAACAAAAAACAAAAAAAACTATATAAAACTTCAGCAAAATATTAAATAGTGTCAATACAATTTTACCATAAAGACAATAAGTGTACAACAGCAAAAGAAGTACATATGTTGGTGTGAGAATAACTGTACAATTGCACAGCGACAGTACAAGCACAGAATAGCGCAGAATGCTTCATGGCATTCTGCGTGAATTAAGAGTCTTTACTGCAAGTCGAGTCAAATGTTTGGCAATGCTACAGCAAAGCAGCTGTGATGAAGCCGCTTTTGTTTTAAGCAGAGGGGTAAAATTCTGCTTTGACCAGTTTTGATATAGTCTGACTCACCGGATGTATACTGTTGATATAAGTCTGCCATTGGCCCACTATTTCCATAGGAACTCTCCTCCCCTTCCGTTATCTGCATGTTACCGTTTTCCCCGTCGCTACGTGAAACAACAACCTCTGTGCTGGCAACCTACATGCAGAACATGATTCGTCCCCCCCCCCCCGACACTATTTTGCAAGGGCACCATCGCTGCATGCTGTGTTTAGCACTGCTCAAGATGATTGTGATAGTTTTAAAGAAACACAAAGGAGCCAGAGGGATTTTTCCCCTTTAGCAGAATGACAGTGGGTTGAGCCAGTGGGTTTTCCAGCGTGAAAACCGAAGTGTGGCGACAGGTCTGGATATGCAACACTAATGTTGATATGGCAAAGCTCAGCCTGTCTGGACTTTCAGTTGGAGTGATGGAAATGGATTAAGAAAAACACTGATATGCACCATCTCCATCAAGAGAAACAGATAAAAGGTGGCCGAAAACATAGGAGGTAAAAGAGGACAGGAGAGAGCCAAAGAGGACATGAGCACCGAGAAGCAAATGGAAAAACAGGATCTCATCATCATCCAACATATTTCTCCCCCAACTTCTGTTTAATACCAATGTGAGATTTAGACCACATTTTTTCGTAATCCTCAAATTGTGTCCCTGTGACCTTTCACTTTTCTCACTCAGTGCTAAACAGCTCTGACAACGTCCTTGAATTATTGTCAGTAGTATTTTCTCTCTTTTTAAATTTTTTTTTTTAAGCAAGCTACTACTAGTACTACTACTACCACTTTTGGCTGCTCCCGCTAGGGGGCGCCACAGCAGATCATCCGTTTCCATTTCTTCCTGTCCTCTGCATCTTCCTCTGTCACACCAGCCACCTGCATGTCCTCCCTCACCACATCCATAAACCTCCTCTTTGGCCTTCCTCTTCTCCTCTTCCCTGGCAGCTCCATATTCAGCATCCTTCTCCCAGTATACCCAGCATCTCTCCTCCACACATGTCCACACCATCTCAATCTTGTCTCTCTTGCTTTGCTTTTGAAGCAAGCAAATCAGTTAATAAATCAACCCAACCATAACAACCATAGAAAGAAAAAGAAGAGAAGAAGAAGAGGGAAAAAAGGGAGTGGGGGGGCATTAATCAGGAGAGAGAGAGAGATTGAAGAGAGTTAAAAAACATCAAAAAGGGTTGCCATCTGCCATAGAAGTTATCAGAGTTACCTCTCACAGCGTATGTGATCTCCTGTAGCTTCAGAAGGACATGGTATCCCTGAGCCACTGACTGCTGGAGGGAGCTTTGGTAGACTTCCAGTGGAGAAGAAGGTGGCGTCTCACCAGTAAGGAAGTGAAAGCTAGAACATCTAACTGCTTAGAGGTGAATTGGTAGTAGCCTTCTGGGAGCCCAAACATGGCAATGTGGGAAGAGACTTTTATAGTTTTTGAAATTATTTTTGACATGGTATCACAACAGTAGTTCTGCCAAAAACAAGATAATAAAGGACAGGATAGAGAGAGAGAGAGAGAGAGAGAGAGAGAGAGAGAGAGAGAGAGAGAGAGAGAGAGAGAGAGAGAGAGAGAGAGAGAGAGAGAGAGAGAGAGAGAGAGAGAGAGCCTTCTCCAGAGCAGCTCCCAGGCTCTGGAACTCGCTTCCCCAAATCATTAGAGACTCAAAATTCCTCCCACTCTTCCAATCCCATCTCAAGACACACCTTTTCTCCATTGCCTTCTCGTGCCCCCCCGTCCGCTCATCCACCCCTGGTCTGGGCCAGGCTGGGGACTGAGTGCTCGACCTGCCCCCTCCCTCAACTCCCTCCCCAAGTGCATCGGACACTGCTGCGGGCTGCTCACATTCAGATCATCGGTCGGGACTCACCTCTTCACACTTCATCTGTGATTGATGTGATTTATGATGTTTGTTTTTCTTTCCCTTTTGTATGTGTCCAAGTGAGAGAGTACTGCTGGTGTCACGTGTGGCTGCCGCTTCTCCCTCTCGTAGCCCCCCTTCCCATCCACCCCTGTATGTCTGTGTTATGTTTATCTGTCGTCTTGTTTCACCCCGTTTATTGTAAAGCGACTTTGAGTATTAGAAAAGTGCTATATAAGATTTATTTATCTATATACAGTGCTGCTTGAAAGTTTGTGAACCCTCCAGACATGGTCACTGTTTTTGTAAAAAACATTAAAATAAGCTTATTACACATACATCCAAATCCCAATTTGAAAAGCACACCTTCCAAATAATGGACACACACACAAAAAGAGATATATTTTCATTATTTAATTCAACAAAGGTGGTTTATTTCACAAAAACTGAACATTTAACATGTGCAAAAGTATGTGAACCCTTGTATTAGTAGCTTGTGGCTCCTCCTTTTGAGGCCATTACTTCAACCAAACGTCTTCTGTAACCACTAACCAGTCTCTCACATCTGCTTATGGGGCTTTTTGCCCACTCCTCCTTGCAGAACTCAGCCAGTTGAGAGAAGTTGGAGGGACATCTGGTATGTAACCAACTTCTTCAGGTCTCGCCACAACATTTCAATTGGATTAAGATCCGGACTTTGACTGGGCCAATCCAGAGTACGAATCCTCTTTCTCTGAAGCCATTCCTTTGTAGTTTTGCTGGAATGCTTTGGGTCATTGTCTTGTTGCATAATCCATTTTCGTCCCAGCTTCAACTCCCTGACTGATGGCAGGAGATTCTGGTCAAGAATTTGTTGATATGCCGGAGAATTCATGGTTCCTTGGATAATATGGAGTCGTCCAGGTCCAGAAGCAGAAAAGCAGCCCCAGACCTTCACATTTCCACCACCATGATTCACTGTTGGGAGGAGGTTCTTTTCTTCATATGCAGTGTTGGCTTTTCTCCAAACTTGTTAGTTTTGATTATGACCAAATAATTCTATTTTGGACTCGTCTGTCCAGAGAATGGACTTCCAGAAGGCCTCTGGTTTGTCCAAGTGCTCTCTGGCAAAGTTGAAATGGGCAGCTTTGTTCTTTTTTGAGAGCAGAGGCTTCCTTCTAGCAACGCTCCCATGAATGTCATGGCGATTCAATTTTCGTCTGATTGTAGACGCATGCACATTTGTCCCAGATGCTACCAGAGAGGTCTGCAACTCTCTAGAGGTGATGTGTGGGTTGGCCTTTACCTGATTTATTATTTTTCTGGTGCTTCTGGGTGATAGTTTTGATGGGCGTCCACTTCTAGGCAGAGTTGCTGTCATGTTGAAGGCCCTCCATTTGTAAATTATTTGTCTTACAGTGGATGGATGGAGCTGGAATCTTTTGGAGATGGTCTTATAGCCCTCCCCAGACTGATGGGCTGTCACTACCCTCTTCTTCATGTCCTCGGATATCTCCTTTGCTCTCGGCATTGTTGATTTGTATGGGACCACAGTGGTTTGGTTGGTTTCCTCTCTCTTTTAATTAGTGCAGGCCAAACCCTTTCCCAAAGATGTCTCATTTCATTGGTCTGCTTAAATGATTAATTAAGCACCCAAATGTGTTTCACCCCAGTCTGTTACCTGCTTGACTTAACCAATGCAGCTGGGGGTTCACTTACTTTTGCACATACACTAATTCCATGTTTAATGTAGTTTTTGGGCTACTTAAACAAGTCCCACTAAACGAGTACATGCAATTGATAAACATATATCTGACATTTCATACATAAAAACTGGTGATGATAAAATAAGAAAATCATGGTAAAACAACAGAAACATCTAAACTGCTCAAGGGGTTCGCATACTTTCAAGCAACACTGTATATATACACTCACTGGCCACTTTATTAGGTACACCTTGCTAGTTCCGGGTTGGACCCCCTTTTGCCTTCAGAACTGCCTTAATCCTTCGTGGCATAGATTCAACAAGGTACTGGAAACATTCCTCAGAGAGTTTGGTCCATATTGACATGATAGCATCACGCAGTTGCTGCAGATTTGTCGGCTGCACATCCATGATGCGAATCTCCCGGTCCACCACATCCCAAAGGTGCTCTATGGGATTGAGATCTGGTGACTGTGGAGGCCATTTGAGTACAGTGAACTCATTGTCATGTTCAAGAAACCAGTCTGAGATGATTCGAGCTTTATCCTGCTGGAAGTAGCCATCAGAAGATGGGAACACTGTGGTCATAAAGGGATGGACATGGTCAGCAACAATACTCAGGTAGGCTGTGGCGTTGACAAGATGCTCAATTGGTACTAAGGGGCCCAAAGTGTGCAAAGAAAATATCCCCCACACCATCACACCACCTCCACCAGCCTGAACCGTTGATACAAGGCAGGATGGATCCATGCTTTCATGTTGTTGACGCCAAATTCTGACCCTACCATCCGAATGTCGCAGCAGAAATCGAGACTCATCAGACCAGGCAACGTTTTTCCAATCTTCTATTGTCCAATTTTGGTGAGCCTGTGCGAATTGTAGCCTCAGTTTCCTGTTCTTAGCTGACAGGAGTGGCACCCGGTGTGGTCTTCTGCTGCCGTAGCCCATCTGCCTCAAGGTTCGACGTGTTGTGCGTTCAGAGATGCTCTTCTGCATACCTCGGTTGTAATGAGTGGTTATTTGAGTTGCTGTTGCCTTTCTATCAGCTCCAACCAGTCTGGCCATTCTCCTCTGACCTCTGGCATCAACAAGGCATTTTCGCCCACAGAACTGCCGCTCACTGGATATTTTCTCTTTTTCGGACCATTCTCTGTAAACCCTAGAGATGGTTGTGCGTGAAAATACCAGTAGATCAGCAGTTTCTGAAATACTCAGACCAGCCCGTCTGGCACCAACAACCACGCCACATTCAAAGTCACTTAAGTCACCTTTCTTCCCCATTCTGATGCTCGGTTTGAACTGCAGCAGATCGTCTTGACCATGTCTACATGCCTAAATGCATTGAGTTGCTGCCATGTGATTGGCTGATTAGAAATTTGCGTTAACGAGCAGTTGGACAGGTGTGCCTAATAAAGTGGCCGGTGAGTGTATATCAGGGCTGGGCAAGTTAACACGTTATTATCGCGTCCGACAATTATTTTATCACGGATTAACGCAGTTTTTTTTTTATTGTTATCATTTTCAAAGTCTGTTGCTCACTGGCTCTGAATACACATACAGACAAACCATGGGTCACAGGAGGGGTGGGATGTTGACCAGTATTGGCTTGGGGTGGGCCAATGAGAGCATTTGGGGCGGGCCAATGAGAGCATTTGGGGTGGGCCAATGAGAGCATTTGGGGCGGGCCAATGAAAGCATTTGGGGCGGGCCTAAGACTGCTGCAGCGCTCACGTGAACCGGAACAGAAAAGAATTGGCGTGGAGAGAAAAAAAATGGAGAAAGGTAACGAACTATTACATGGACATTTTCATTTTAAATCAATTCCAGACGACGGAGTTGATAGAACGAAAGTTATTTGTAACTACTGTAATGTTGAATTTTCCTGTCACCGGAGTACTTCGAGTCTGAATTATCACCTAAATGCAAAACGCACCGTTGATGCCAGCAAATCACCCACCAAAGGGAGGCTTCGGCAGACTACGTTAGATACGTTTGGGAGAAGTATAGATAGAAAGAAGCAAGACAAGCTAACCGATGCCACAGCGGAGTGGATAGTAGCTACAAGCTGCAGCAGGTTAGCATTGTGGAAGATGTCGGTCTGAGGAATATTCTTAGGATCGCAACGAATGACGGCACGTATGAGCCTCCCTCAAGACGCACCATCACGAGAAGAATACACGAGTTGCACGAAAAGGAGAGGACTACAAAAGCGACGGCGTTACAACGTGCACCAACTCTTGCTCTCACTGGAGACTATTGGACATCGCTGGGTAACCATAGTTACCTCAGAGTTACAGTGCATTATACTGATGAACAGTGGGAGCTGCGTTCACATGGTCTGACGGTAATGGAAACAGAAGACAGACATTTTGCTGAAACGTGCGCGGGACATTTTATTCATGCTGCACAGCGGTGGAACATTTCAAATAAAGTCAGCACACTTAGCACAGATAGTGCAAGAAACACGACCGCTGCTGCGAGACGTCTGCCTCTTGGACACGCTCCCTGCTGCGTGGCGCACAGTCTCCAGCGTTCTGTCACAGCATCTATGCAGAACAGTGCGTTTGACCATGTCCTGGCCAAATGTAGGAAAGCTGTGGGCCACTTTAAACACAGTCCAGCAAGCGCTGCAGAATTAGAACAACAACAAATTGAACATGGACAAAAGAAGGAGTCGCTTATACTACAAGACATTCCAACCAGATGGAATTCGACTCTGGACATGATAAAAAGCGTCCGCAGAAACGAACAGCCACCGAGGGATGTCCTCACCACACACAACACCCAGATTGCCATGCCAACTACAGCTGAAATGGACAAACTACAGAGGTTGGAAACGCTACTGGAGCCCTGCAGGTATATTTTACGTCATATATTTCTCACTGTCCTGTCTGAGGGCGTGTGAGAGAGAAATAGTGTCTGTATGTGTGTGTAAATATAGCATGAATATGTAGAGGACATTTTAGTAAGTGAATGCAATACATTTTGACTGAAATGGGTTTGATTTTTTTTTTTTTTTTTTTTGCAGGTATGTGACTGAACTTCTGGGAGGAGAAAAGTATGTTTCAAGCTCTGTGGTTCTGACTGCTTTTTGCCATCTCTCTCGGGTGATGGAGAGCTCAGATGATGACCCTGCCTACGTGGTCAAATTCAAGTCTACATTCAGAACAGACATGGAGACACGCAAGGAAAATGCTAACATTGCATACAGTGGGGAGAACAAGTATGTGATACACTGCCGATTTTGCAGGTTTTCCCACTTACAAAGCATGTAGAGGTCTGTAATTTTTATCATAGGTACACTTCAACTGTGAGAGACGGAATCTAAAACAAAAATCCAGAAAATCACATTGTATGATTTTTAAATAATTAATTTTCATTTTATTGCATGAAATAAGTATTTGATCACCTACCAACCAGTAAGAATTCCGGCTCTCACAGACCTGTTAGTTTTTCTTTAAGAAGTCCTCCTGTTCTCCACTCATTACCTGTATTAACTGTACCTGTTTGAACTCGTTACCTGTATAAAAGACACCTGTCCACACACTCAATCAATCAGACTCCAACCTCTCCACAATGGCCAAGACCAGAGAGCTGTCTAAGGACATCAGGGACAAAATTGTAGACCTGCACAAGGCTGGGATGGACTACAGGACAATAGGCAAGCAGCTTGGTGAGAAGGCAACAACTGTTGGCGCAATTATTAGAAAATGGAAGAACTTCAAGATGACGGTCAATCTCCCTCGGTCTGGGGCTCCATGCAAGATCTCACCTCGTGGGGCATCAATGATCATGAGAAAGGTGAGGGGTCAGCCCAGAACTACACGGCAGGACCTGGTCAATGACCTGAAGAGAGGTAGGACCACAGTCTCAAAGAAAACCATTAGTAACACACTATGCCGTCATGGATTAAAATCCTGCAGCGCATGCAAGGTCCCCCTGCTCAAGCCAGCGCATGTCCAGGCCCGTCTGAAGTTTGCCAACGACCATCTGGATGATCCAGAGGAGGAATGGAGAAGGTCATGTGGTCTGATGAGACCAAAATAGAGCTTTTTGGTATAAACTCCACTCGCCGTGTTTGGAGGAAGAAGAAGGATGAGTACAACCGCAAGAACACCATCCCAACCGTGAAGCATGGAGGTGGAAACATCATTCTGTGGGGATGCTTTTCTGCAAAGGGGACAGGACGACTGCACCGTAGAGGGGAGGATGGATGGGGCCATGTATCACGAGATCTTGGCCAACAACCTCCTTCCCTCAATAAGAGCATTGAAGATGGGTCGTGGCTGGGTCTTCCAGCATGACAACGACACGAAACACACAGCCAGGGCAACTAAGGAGTGGCTCCGTAAGAAGCATCTCAAGGTCCTGGAGTGGCCTAGCCAGTCTCCAGACCTGAACCCAATAGCAAATCTTTGGAGGGAGATGAAAGTCCGTGTTGCCCAGCGTCAGTCCCAAAATCTGAAGGATCTGGAGAAGATCTGTATGGAGGAGTGGGCCAAAATCCCTGCTGCAGTGTGTGCAAACCTGGTCAAGAACTACAGGAAACATCTGATCTCTGTAATTGCAAACAAAGGTTTCTTTACCAAATATTAAGTTCTGTTTTTCTGATGTATCAAATACTTATGTCATGCAATAAAAGCAAATTAATTACTTAAAAATCATACAATGTGATTTTCTGGATTTTTGTTTTAGATTCTGACTCTCACAGTTGAAGTGTACCTATGATAAAAAATTACAGACCTCTACATGCTTTGTAAGTGGGAAAACCTTCAAAATTGGCAGTGTATCAAATACTTGTTCTCCCCACTGTATCTGAAGATTGCTACCGAGATTGGACTCGAGATTCAAGGACCTCGAGTGTACACCCAGAGCTGAGAGGGCTGAGGTGTGGGCCTCAGTCACCAACTTACTCAAGGAACAGAGGGTTGTTGCAGAGAAACCTGTGGAAGCAACAATATCTGAGCCACCAAAGAAAAAGTTAGCCCTATTGGCTGCTTCACCAGAGTCTGATTCTGAACAGGAGGAAGACTCAGTTGAGAACTGTGTGCATCGATACAGAGCGGAGCCCACCACCAGTACAGAGGCCTGTCCGTTAGAGTGGTGGTCCAAACATGCAGGCTCACACAGCAGGCTGGCCTCCATTGCACAGAAGTACTTGGCCACACCTGCAACATCCATCCCCTGTGAAAGGTTGTTTTCTCTTGCTGGTCATATAGTACAGAAGAAGAGAGTTTCTTTATCATCTGAAAATGTAAATGACCTTGTGTGTCTTAGCAACTGGCTTGGTGAAGAGGAGTAAGCTAATGTAAAGTCGGAGGAATAGATAAATGCAGTTGTGGCAGACTGGGGGGAGGAAGTGGGTGAGACATGGGCTGGGTCCAGGTGAGAGCCAAGTCAGCGGACTGATTCTCCCCTGGGCCCAGGTTCATATAGCACGTTATTTGTTAGTGTTTGCAAATCAAATGTTATTGCACTTTTGTTCATATAGCAGTACTTTTAAAATAAAAGTGTGCAATACACTACTTTTGAATTCATTATTGAATTTTGCGCATAACAATGCGATTAATCGCGATTAATCGCATTGTTATGCGCAAATTTTTTTTTAATACATAGCAGTACAAGCTTGTTTCGTGCGTCGCACACTCATCAAATTATGTATTACATTTTTTTTCTTCATATATATATATATATATATATATATATATATATAAAACCCAGCCACTGAGGATGCAGAAGTCAGTGCATTCTTAGTGCCGGTCCCAAGCCTGGACAAATGGGGTGGGTTGCGTCAGGAAGGGCATCCAGCATAAAGTCTTTGCTAAATCAAATATGCGGATCAAAAATAAGATTTCCATACTGGACTGATCGAGGCCCAAGTTACTAACGACTTCCACCGGTACTGTTAACCAGCAGGGTGCCGGTGGAAACTATGCTACTGTTGGGAGAAGGAGAGGGGGAAGGCATGTCCAGAGGCAGCTAGAGAGGAGGAAATGTAGGCGCGTGGAGGTGAGAGTTGGAACTTTGAATGTTGGCACTATGACTGGTAAAGGGAGAGAGCTGGCTGACATGATGGAAAGAAGAAAGGTAGGCATACTGTGTGCGCAAGAGACCAGGTGGAAGGGGAGTAAGACCAGGAGTATCGGAAGTGGGTTCAAATCTTCTACCACGGTGCGAATGGGAGGAGAAATGGGGTAGGGGTAATTCTGAAGGAAGAGTACGTCAAGAGTGTGCTGGAGGTGAAGAGAGTGTCCGACAGAGTGATGAGTATAAAGCTGGAAATCGAAAGTGTATTGCTAAATGTTATCAGCGCATACGCCCCGCAAGTTGGGTGTGAGATGGATGAAAAAGAAGAATTCTGGAGTAAATTGGACGATGTGGAGAGAGTACCCAAGCAGGAGAGAGTGGTGATTGGAGCGGACTTCAATGGACATGCTGGTGAAGGGAACAGAGGTGATGAGGAGGTGATGGGAAGGTATGGAGTCAAGGAGAGAAATGTGGAAGGACAGATGGTGGTGGATTTTGCTAAAAGGATGGAAGTGGCTGTGGTGAATACATATTTCAAGAAGAGGGAGGAACACAGGGTGACGTACAAGAGGGGAGGAAAGTGCACACAGGTGGACTATATCTTATGTAGGACGCGCCATCTAAAAGGGATTGGAGACTGCAAGGTGGTGACAGGGGAGAACGTAGCTAGGCAGCATCGGATGGTGGTCTGTAGGATGACCTTGGAGACCAAGAAGAGGAAGCGAGTGAAGACACAGCCGAAGATCAAATGGTGGAAGTTGAAGAAGGAAGACTGTTGTGTGGAGTTCAGGCAGGAGGTAAGACAGGCACTGGGTGGTAGTGAAGAGTTGCCAGATGGCTGGGCAACCACTGCAGAAATAGTGAGGGAGACAGCTAGGAAGGTACTTGGTGTGTAATAAGGACAGAGGAAGGAAGACAAGGAGACTTGGTGGTGGAGTGAGGAAATACAGCAAAGTATACAGAGGAAGAGGTTGGCAAAGAAGAAGTGGGATAGTCAGAGAGATGAAAAAAGTAGACAGGAGTACAAGGAGATGCAGCATAAAGTGAAGAGAGAGGTGGCAAAGGCAAAGGAAAAGGTGTATGGTGAGTTGTATGAGAGGTTAGACACTAAGGAAGGAAAAAAGGACTTGTACTAATTGGCTAGACAGAGGGACAGAGCTGCAAAGGATGTGCAGGAAGTTAGGGCAATCAAGGATAGAGATGGAAATGTACTGACAAGCAAGGAGAGTGTGCTGAGAAGGTGGAAGGAGTACTTTGAGGGCTGATGAATGAAGAAAATGAGAGAGAGAGAAGGTTGGATGATGTGGGGATAGTGAATCAGGAAGTTCAGTGGATTAACAAGGAGGAGGTGAGGGCAGCTATGAAGAGGATGAAGAGTGGAAAGGCAGTTGGTCCTGATGACATACCTGTGGAGGCATGGAGGTGTTTAGGAGAGATGGCAGTGGGGTTTTTAACTAGATTGTTTAACACAATCTTGGAAAGCGAGAGGATGCCTGAGGAGTGGAGAAGAAGCATACTGGTACCAATTTTCAACAACAAGGGTGATGTGCAGAACTGTATCAACGACAGAGGTATCGAGTTGATCAGCCACAGCATGAAGGTTTGGGAAAGAGTAATAGAAGCTAGGTTAAGAGGAGAGGTGACGATTAGCAAGCAGCAGTATAGTTTCATGCCATGAAAGAGCACCACAGATGTGATGTTTGCTTTGAGAATGTTGATGGAGAAGTATAGAGAAGGCCAGAAAGAGCTGCATTGTGTCTTTGTAGTTTTAGAGAAAGCATACGACAGGGTGCCGAGAGAGGAGGTGTGGTATTGTATGAGGAAGTCGGGAGTTGCAGAGAAGTATGTAGGAGTGGTGCAGGATATTTATGAGGGAAGTGTGACAGTAGTGAGGTGGTGGTTGGAATGACAGATGGGGTCAAGGTGGAGGTGGGATTACATCAAGGATCAGCTCTGAGCCCTTTCTAGTTTGCAATGGTGATGGACAGGTTGACGGACAAGATCAGGCAGGAGTCTCCATGGACGATGATGTTCGTGGATGACATTGTTGATCTGTAGAGAGAGTAGTGTACAGGTTGAGGAGAGCCTGGAGAGGTATGCACTGGAGAGAAGAGGAATGAAAGTCAGTAGGAGCAAGACAGAACTCGTATGCGTGAATGAGAGGGAGGACAGTGGAACGGTCAGGATGCAAGGAGTGGAGGTGACGAAGGTGTATGAGTTTAAATATTTGGGCTCAACTGTCCAAAGTAACGGGGAGTGCAGTAGAGAGGTGAAGAAGAGAGTGCAGGCAGGGTGGAGTGGGTGGAGAAGAGTGTCTGGAGTGATGTGTGACAGAAGGGTACCAGCAAGAGTTAAAGGGAAGGTTTACAAGATGGTTGTGAGACCAGCTATGTTATATGGTTTGGAGACAGTGGCATTGACGAAAAGACAGGAGGTGGAGCTGGAAGTGGCAGAGGTGAAGATGATAAGATTTTCACTGGGAGTGACGAAGAAGGACAGGATTAGGAACGAGTATATCAGAGGAACTGCTCAAGTTGGACGATTTGGAGACAAAGCAAGAGAGGCAAGATTGAGATGGCTTGGACATGTGTGGAGGAGAGATGCTGGGTATATTGGGAGAAGGATACTGAATATGGAGCTGCCAGGAAAGAGGAAAAGAGGAAGGCCAAAGAGGAGGTTTATGGATGTGGTGAGGAAAGACATGCAGGTGGCTGGTGTGACAGAGGAAGATGCAGAGGACAGGAAGAAATGGAAACGGATGATCTGCTGTGGCGACCCCTAACGGGAGCAGCCGAAAGTAGTAGTAGTATATATACTATGTATAAAACTTTGTTACAAGAAACACTCAATGGTAGGGAAAGTGCTCAACAAATGAGGAGCAAAATAATCCAGTGAGTGAAGTAAATTCTTTATGAGACAGTACAAACCTGTTTCATGTCATAAGCAATCATCAGCTGTTAATAAAGCTACAGGAGTAGAACATATGGGCGAGATTGCAGGATGAAGCATGACATTTATCGCAACTCTGTTATATTGGGATACATTTGTGACAATTGTGCTTTGGAAAAATGAACCCTAAATAGTACCTTGAACTGTATGAGTATGATTCGAGCACAAGTTGGAAAAATGAACCCTGAATCGTACCTTGAACTGTATGAGTGCAAGTTGAGCTTGTGTGAATTTTGTTAATAGCAACATCCCACCAGTCATCATCCAGCTTCAAGCCCAGTTCAAGCTCCCAGGCAGCCTTGACTTTATTGGCTGGTGAATTGTTATAAACCTTCGAAATGAGTGACTTTTGACGGGGATCGGTGCTAAGAAACTCATCCCAGGGTTGACTCGGAGGAAAGGAGGGGAAAAGTGGAAACAAAGATTTAATGCAGTGCCTAATTTGAAAATAATCAAAGAGGTGAGAAGGTGGGAGATGAAATTCACATGATAGATCTGCAAAACTACGAAAGATACCGTCCTTATACAGATCTCTCTAAGTTCTCCCACACAGCTCCCCTTCTCATGTCCCTTCACTGGCTCCCAGTAGCTGCTCACATCCAGTTTAAGATTCTGGTGCTAGCTTACAGGGCAGTGAAAGGAACAGTGCCTTCCTATCTCCAGGCCATGGTCTAGCCCTACACCCCCGCCCGACCACTTGGCCCCTGCTGCCGATCGACCCGGTCACGGCTCTTTCCTGTCCTGGCCCCACAGTGGTGGAATGAACTCCCCACTGATGTCAGGACAGCAGAGTCACTGTCCATCGTTTGGTGCAGGTTGAAAACTCACCTCTTCAAGAACTACTACTCTGTTACTTGCTCTTTGCACTTCTTGTATTCACGCATTTAAAAAAAAACTCTTTCTTGCGCTTTTTACTTTCATTGTTTTGCTGATGGTTTGCAAATCTATCTGCCTATAAAAACAAACAGCAGAGATTCTATACAGGCTTTGCTGAGTTGTTTAAAGGATGTCAAAACATGGATGGAGTTAAATTTCCTGAAACTAAATCAAAATAAGACTGAAATTATTGTATATGGACAGCCTGATCTGCTGGATGGTTATGATAGTGCTCTTGGCCCTTTAGCTTCCTACAGTCACTCTTCTGTCAGGAATCTTGGTGTGATGTTTGACAGCTCTTTTAACTTTGATAAACAAATAAGTTCAGTAGTCAAAACAAGTTTTTTTCAATTACGACTTCTGGGAAAAGTAAAGGCCTGTCTCTCTCCAACTGATCTGGAAAGGGTAATTTGTGCATTTATTACCTCTCTTTTGGATTATTGTAACTCATTGTATGTTGGCGCAGCTCAGTCGTCGCTTCGTCGCCTGCAGCTTGTACAAAATGCAGCTGCTCGCCTGCTGACAGGAAAGAAGCGACGTGATCACATAACGCCTGTACTGGCCTCCCTTCATTGGCTCCCTGTCTGTTTTAGGATCCAGTTTAAGATTTTATTACTTGTTTTCAAGTCTTTAAATGGGCTGGCACCATCTTATTTATCTGAGCTAATACATTATCATACACCAGTCAGAGCACTCAGGTCAACAAACCAGATGCTCCTACATGTTCCCAGATCCAGGCTTAAGAACAGGGGCGACACAGCCTCTGCACTAGAGCCTCTGCAGTGGCTGCTGCCCCTGATCTCTGGAACAACTTATCAGTACACATAAGATCTGCTCAGACCCTAGAGACTTTTAAACCTTTGTTAAAGACCTACCTCTTCTCGCTGGCATTCAAGTTGAGCTTGACACCGTGATTTTATTGTGGAAATATATGTTTACTCTTTTGTTTTATTGTTTACATTTTAATTTCTTTATTATGCGATGTCTTTTTTACATATATTTTTATATTCATATGTGTTACTTATTTCATATTGTATTTTAAGCTTGTGCAACACTTTGGTTCAACAGTGGTTGTTTTAAATGTGCTATATACATAAACTTGACTTGACTAATGGAGTGAACAGGTAATCCCATTCAACCCTGTCGAACACTTTTTCAGCATCGACTGAGACTACTTCAGGGGTTGTTGTTGAAGTTTTAGAATAGATAATATTTAAGAGGGTACAGACATTATAGAACAGCTGGCACCCCTTTATAAATCCAGTTTGCGAGAATATTTTCCCAGCGATGGGCCAAGGCCTTAGCAAGGATCTTAGCATCCACATGTATTAAGGAAAGAGGTCTGTATGAGCTGCAGAGATTTGGGTCTTTGTCTTTTTTTAGAAGCAGACTTAAGGAGGCTTGTCTTAAAGTTGGAGGAAGAGAACCATACTGCAGCAATTCGTTATATACAGAATGCAATAGTGGGGCCAGTTTATCTTGTAATCTTCTAAAAAAGTCAACTGGAAATCCGTCGGGGCCAGGAGCTTTATTATTTTGCATATTATTCATAGCAAGGGTGATTTTCTCTACTGTCAATGGTGATTCAAGTTCTTTAACAATAACTGGGTTTATCACGGGGAAATTGAGACTAAGAGTGCATTTCAGTGGTGTCAGATGGAGATTCAGATTTATATAAAGAAGAGTAGAAAGCGCAAAATATAGAGTTAATGACGGCGGGGTCCCTATGCTATGAAATACTAGGTCAGCTTTAAGTCGTTTTAAATTTAGTAAATATTCTCGATCTCTTAATTGGGCTCCCTATGCCTTCAATATTCCTGCTCACAAACCTCACAGAAGAGCCAGTATGAGGGATTCCTAAATTACTAATATTAGTGGCCATATATTGAGTATTTAGATATAAGAGGAAAAAGAACACGGGGCCCCGCCCGCACTCCTCTGGAAAGGGGAAAAGAAGAAATTATAAAAAAAAAAAAAAAGGAAAAACACAGCAAGACAAACAAACACAGAAAAAACTAGCACTAACCTCTAATGGACTGATCAGCTCGAACACCACACTGCCCCACCCCCTCCCCCCATAGCACTTACCACGCCCCCATCCCCAAACGATGGAGAACCCAGTGCTAACTCCACAAGGAGTCAAATCCCTAACAGATATGCTTACGGCTGTTGACCTATAAATGACTAAGGTTTGGGCTCCTGCAAAACCTACTAATGATAAACAGCAAGGCACCAAGTAACAAATTCACACAAAAGTAAAAAGTAAAAGAGTAGATAAACAAGTAAAAGTAATCACCAGTGACCGTGTATAATGGGGTGGTAATTACTGCAGACTGTATATAATGAGGTGAAAATAACCTCAATGTATAAGGAAAGGTAAAAACAACAAACTGTATAAAACGAGGACCTCAACTGGTCAATCTAGAAGCAAAAACGTAGTCCAGTCTGTATATGAAGAGGCAAAACAAGAAGCACAGATCGCACATACACACACATTGCTTGTGTGTGTATCAATATGTGAGTTGTTTTCTAACTTTGCTCCCTTTCTCGGACCTAACCGTCTGGCACAGTCAACAAAGGCCCCATCAAACCAGACACGAGACTCTTCTATCAGTGCACCGTGTCTGAATGAACCTCCTCGTGAAAGCCCTCATAAAACAACGTTTAATTTTCCAATAAGGGACCTAAAAACGGAGGGTTTTCCATCTCTCGCTCACTGCCAGCAATGATAACTCCTTTTCACAGCCCAGAACCGGGTCCAAACAAACACAAATTACCCCAGCATATTAGCCCAGTGTCCAAATACTGCTGCTGCTTTTCACAGCCCAGAACCGGGTCCAAACAAACACAAATTACCCCAGCATATTAGCCCAGTGTCCAAATACTGCTGCTGCTTTTCACAGCCCAGAACCGGGTCCAAACAAACATAAATTACCCCAGCATATTAGCCCAGTGTCCAAATACTGCTGCTGCTTTTCACAGCCCAGAACCAGGTCCAAACAAACACAAATTACCCCAGCATATTAGCCCAGTGTCCAAATACTGCTGCTGCTTTTCACAGCCCAGAACCGGGTCCAAACAAACATAAATTACCCCAGCATATTAGCCCAGTGTCCAAATACTGCTGCTGCTTTTCACAGCCCAGAACCGGGTCCAAACAAACATAAATTACCCCAGCATATTAGCCCAGTGTCCAAATACTGCTGCTGCTTTTCACAGCCCAGAACCAGGTCCAAACAAACACAAATTACCCCAGCATATTAGCCCAGTGTCCAAATACTGCTGCTGCTTTTCACAGCCCAGAACCGGGTCCAAACAAACATAAATTACCGCAGCATATTAGCCCAGTGTCCAAATACTGCTGCTCCTGCGCTCCAGCTCTCAGGTTATTCAGTGGTGAAAGTCAAAGCTACTTGGCCTGTCTTATCTTGGTAGTTGTCAGCAGTGTACTTTACCCATTGAGTTACACAGGCATGAGACCTGCATTCCTCTGCAGTGTTTTGCGTAGAATACACTAGAATACACTAGATAACCAAAGCCAACAACACCTACGCATAGCGGGTCACCATTTAGGTCAGAGCCAGCTGAACTTGATGTCTTTTTAATTCTCTCCGTTCTGTGCTGCAGTGTTGTGCAGTGGAGTGGAGTCTTGTGTAGTGGGGTGGAGTGTTGTGTAGTGGGGTGGAGTGTTGTGTAGTGGGTGGAGTGTTGTGTAGTGGGGTGGAGTGGAGTGTTGTGTAGTGTAGTGGAATGGAATGTTGTGTAGTGGGGTGGAGTGTTGTGCAGTGGGGTGGAGTGTTGTGTAGTGGAGTGGAGTGTTGTGCAGTGGGGTGGAGTGTTGTGTAGTGGGGTGGAGTGTTGTGCAGTGGGGTGGAGTGTTGTGTAGTGGGGTGGAGTGTTGTGTAGTGGGGTGGAGTGTTGTGTAGTGGGGTGGAGTGTTGTAGTGGGGTGGAGTGTTGTGTAGTGGAGTGGAGTGTTGTGTAGTGGAGTGGAGTGTTGTGTAGTGGAGTGGAATGTTGTGTAGTGGGGTGGAGTGTTGTGTAGTGGGGTGGAGTGTTGTGCAGTGGGGTGGAGTGTTGTGTAGTAGAGTGGAGTGTTGTGCAGTTGGGCGGAGTGTTGTGTAGTGGGGTGGAGTGTTGTGAAGTGGGGTGAAGTGTTGTGTACTGGCGTGGAGTGTTGTGTAGTGTAGTGGAGTGGAGTGCAGTGTGATGGAGTGTTGTGTAGTGGGGTAGAGTGGAGTGGAGTGTTGTGTAGTGGGGTGGAGTGTTGTAGGGGGGTGGAGTGTTGTGTAGTAGAATGGAGTGTTGTGTAGTAGGGTGGAGTGTTGTGTAGTGGGGTGGGGTGGAGTGGAGTGTTGTGTAGTGGGGTGGAGTGTTGTGTTGTGTAGTGGGGTGGAGTGTTGTGTAGTGGAGTGGAGTGTTGTGTAGTGGGGTGGAGTGTTGTGTAGTGGAGTTGAGTGTTGTGCACTTGGGCGGAGCGTTGTGTAGTGGGGTGGAGTGTTGTGCAGTGGGGTGGAGTGTTGTGTAGTGGGGTGGGGTGTTGTGTAGTGTAGTGTAGTGGAGTGGAGTGTTGTGTAGTGGGGTGGAGTGGAGTGGAGTGTTGTGCAGTGGGGCTGAGTGTTGTGTAGTAGAATGGAGTGTTGTGTAGTGGGGTGGAGTGTTGTGTAGTGGGGTGGGGTGGAGTGGAGTTGTGTAGTGGGGTGGAGTGGAGTGTAGTGGAGTGGAGTGTTGTGTAGCGGGGTGGAGTGTTGTGTAGTGGAGTGGAGTGTTGTGTAGTGGGGTGGAGTGTTGTGTAGTGGAGTTGAGTGTTGTGTAGTGGGGTGGAGTGTTGTAGTGGGGTGGAGTGTTGTGTAGTGGAGTGGAGTGTTGTGTAGTGGGGTGGTGTGTTGTAGTGGGGTGGTGTGTTGTGTAGTGGGGTGGAGTGTTGTGTGGTGGGGTGGGGTGGAGTGGAGTGTTGTGTGGTGGGGGGGAGTGTTGTGGAGGGGGGGGGGGGGGGATGGAGTGGAGTGTTGTGTAGTGGGGTGGAGTGGAGTGTAGTGTTGTGTGGTGGGGTGGAGTGTTGTGGAGTGGGGTGGAGTGGAGTGTTGTGTGGTGGGGTGGAGTGGAGTGTTGTGTAGTGGGGTGGGGTGGAGTGTTGTGTAGTGGGGTGGAGTGTTGTGGAGTGGAGTGTTGTGTAGTGGGGTGGAGTGTTTTGTAGTGGAGTGGAGTGTTGTGTAGTGGGGTGGGGTGTTGTAGTGGGGTGGGGTGAAGTGGAGTGTTGTGTAGTGGGGTGGAGTGGAGTGGAGTGTTGTGTAGTGGGGTGGAGTGTTGTGTAGTAGAATGGAGTGTTGTGGAGTGGAGTGTTGTGTAGTGGGGTGGAGTGGAGTGTTGTGTAGTGGAGTGGGGTGGAGTGTTGTAGTGGGGTGGGGTGGAGTGGAGTGTTGTGTGGTGTTGTGGAGTGTTGTGGAGTGGAGTGTTGTGTAGTGGGGTGGAGTGTTTTGTAGTGGAGTGGAGTGTTGTGTAGTGGGGTGGAGTGTTGTGTAGTGGGCTGGGGTGTTGTAGTGGGGTGGAGTGTTGTATAGTGGAGTGGGGTGGAGTGGAGTGTTGTGTGGTGGGGTGGAGTGTTGTGTGGTGGGGTGGAGTGTTGTGTGGTGGGGTGGAGTGTTGTAGTGGGGTGGGGTGGAGTGGAGTGTTGTGTGGTGTTGTGGAGTGTTGTGGAGTGTTTTGTAGTGGAGTGGGGTGTTGTGTAGTGGGGTGGGGTGTTGTAGTGGGGTGGGGTGGAGTGGAGTGTTGTGTAGTGGGGTGGAGTGTTGTGTAGTGGGCTGGGGTGTTGGAGTGGGGTGGGGTGGAGTGGAGTGTTGTGTAGTGGAGTGGGGTGGAGTGTTGTGGGGTGGAGTGTTGTGTAGTGGGTTGGCAATAGAGAGGAGAACTGCACTCTGCTCACTCACCTCCATTACAGCCTGCTGTGAGACAGTGTGTGTGTACTCGCGTGGATCAGGCACCTCTACACCAGCAACACACACACACACACACACACACACACACACACACACACACACACACACACACACACACACACACACACACACACACACACACACACACAGCGACTTAAAGCAAAAACAGCCATGCAAATCATGACAGGCTGTTTTTTGTCCCATCACTGAGAATGAGACAGACAGAAAAAAAAGGAAAAGAGACGCAGTGAGAAGGAAAAATAATCAGAGAAACAGATGGACTGAAACGGTAAGAGAGAGACAGAGACAGAGAGAGACAGACAGAGAGAGAGACCAGAGACAGACAGAGAGAGAGACCAGAGAGAGACAGAGACAGACAGAGAGAGAGACCAGAGAGAGACAGAGACAGACAGAGAGACAGACAGAGAGAGAGACCAGAGAGAGACAGAGACAGACAGAGAGAGAGACAGACAGAGAGAGAGACCAGAGAGAGACAGACAGACAGAGAGACAGACAGAGAGAGACAGAGAGACAGACAGAGAGACAGACAGAGAGAGAGACCAGAGAGAGACAGAGAGACAGACAGAGAGAGAGACCAGAGAGAGACAGAGATGTGATTATAGCAGGGACTGAAACGTGTCATCTTTAGCCTCTGGTCTCCTTATAAACAAGTCCATGCAGAAATGGATGGATGCAGAAGTAGGTGGATGCAGAAGTGGATGGACGCAGAAATGGATGGATGCAGAAGTGGGTGGATGCAGAAGTGGGTAGATGCAGAAGTGGGTGGATGCAGAAGTTGGTGGATGCAGAAGTGGGTGGATGCAGAAATGGATGGATGCAGAAGTGGGTGGATGCAGAAATGGATGGATGCAGAAGTGGGTAGATGCAGAAATGGATGGATGCAGAAGTGGGTGGATGCAGAAATGGATGGATGCAGAAGTGGGTGGATGCAGAAGTGGGTAGATGCAGAAATGGATGGATGCAGAAGTTGGTGGATGCAGAAGTGGGTGGATGCAGAAATGGATGGATGCAGAAGTGGGTGGATGCAGAAGTGGATGGAGGTGAAATTTAACAGGGAACAACAGTGTCACAGCTGAACTGTCCTCTCCCTTTCTCACCCTTGCTCTTGCTCTCATGCAGATTCACACACGGTCACACACACACTCGTGCCTTCCTGACTGGACCAGGCTAGTCTGACTGGACCAGGCTAGTCTGACTAGCCTGGTCCAGTCAGACTAGCCTGGTCCAGTCAGACTAGCCTGGTCCAGTCAGGAAGGCAGAGCTGAGGAAGCCTCTTGGATGAGAGGCGAAACATCTTCACGTATAAATACCAAGTCCAGTTGCACTTGATTCAACTCCTTAGGACACACACACATCCAATAAAACACAACAAAAAACAACACACAAAAGCTCTCGCTGCATCTCTCACTCACACAGACAGACAGACAGACAGACAGACAGACACACACACACACACACATAATTACACCACATACATATACAGACAATCTCAATGCCCTCTGTCAAGCAGCAAAACACATAGCCATACACAGATATACACAAGATAACATAACACACATACTGCATCTCACAGAGAACACAGGAGGCTGACTTGTTGTCTCGGGCTGCTGGTTGTGTTGCTGAAGCTCAGAGGGAAGACTTACAAAGACAACACACTACCTCACTCTGCATTACAAGGACTCCCGTCAATGGGCTGGACTGGTTGCTGTCAGGTAGGCATTCAAGTTCACGCTCAACTCTGTTGCCTCGTGTATTTAGAATACAATGAAAATCTTCTGCTCTGGCTCGCTCTGCCTCAACACAAGGGGACCCCCCCCCCAAAAAAACAAAAACAAGAACAAGGCAAATAACTGTGAGTTTGAAGAATGAAGCAAACCTGTTGAGGTTAACGCAGATATGACTCGTAGAGGACCGTTACAGACAGACACTGCCTCATCAATCAGTACAACACAAGCTCACCCATGGAATGTGTTTTTATGGTTTTCCAGGCGGGGGGAGGGGGTACTGGAAGGTGTGGCCTTAACAACACTGCGGGGGGAGGGGGTACTGGAAGGTGTGGCCTTAACAACAGCGCGGGGGGGAGGGGGTATTGGAAGGTGTGGCCTTAACAACACTGCGGGGGGAGGGGGCACTGGAAGGTGTGGCCTTAACAACACTGCGGGGGGAGGGGGGTACTGGAAGGTGTGGCCTTAACAACACTGCGGGGGGGAGGGGGTACTGGAAGGTGTGGCCTTAACAACAGCGCGGGGGGGAGGGGGTATTGGAAGGTGTGGCCTTAACAACACTGCGGGGGGAGGGGGCACTGGAAGGTGTGGCCTTAACAACACTGCGGGGGGAGGGGGGTACTGGAAGGTGTGGCCTTAACAACACTGCGGGGGGAGGGGGTATTGGAAGGTGTGGCCTTAACAACACTGCAGGGGGGAGGGGGGTACTGGAAGGTGTGGCCTTAACAACACTGCAGGGGGAGGGGTACTGGAAGGTGTGGCCTTAACAACACTGCGGGGGGAGGGGGTACTGGAAGGTGTGGCCTTAACAACACTGCAGGGGGAGGGGGTACTGGAAGGTGTGGCCTTAACAACACTGCAGGGGGGAGGGGGTACTGGAAGGTGTGGCCTTAACAACACTGCAGGGGGAGGGGGTACTGGAAGGTGTGGCCTTAACAACACTGCAGGGGGAGGGGGTACTGGAAGGTGTGGCCTTAACAACAGCGCGGGGGGAGGGGGGTACTGGAAGGTGTGGCCTTAACAACACTGCGGGGGGAGGGGGTACTGGAAGGTGTGGCCTTAACAACACTGCGGGGGGAGGGGGTACTGGAAGGTGTGGCCTTAACAACACTGCAGGGGGGAGGGGGTACTGGAGGGTGTGGCCTTAACAACACTGCAGGGGGAGGGGTACTGGAAGGTGTGGCCTTAACAACACTGCGGGGGGAGGGGGTATTGGAAGGTGTGGCCTTAACAACACTGCAGGGGGGAGGGGGGTACTGGAAGGTGTGGCCTTAACAACACTGCAGGGGGAGGGGTACTGGAAGGTGTGGCCTTAACAACACTGCAGGGGGGAGGGGGGTACTGGAAGGTGTGGCCTTAACAACACTGCAGGGGGAGGGGTACTGGAAGGTGTGGCCTTAACAACACTGCAGGGGGAGGGGGTACTGGAAGGTGTGGCCTTAACAACACTGCGGGGGGAGGGGATACTGGAAGGTGTGGCCTTAACAACACTGCGGGGGGGAGGGGGGTACTGGAAGGTGTGGCCTTAACAACACTGCAGGGGGAGGGGTACTGGAAGGTGTGGCCTTAACAACACTGCAGGGGGGAGGGGGTACTGGAAGGTGTGGCCTTAACAACACTGCAGGGGGAGGGGTACTGGAAGGTGTGGCCTTAACAACACTGCAGGGGGAGGGGGTACTGGAAGGTGTGGCCTTAACAACACTGCGGGGGGAGGGGGTACTGGAAGGTGTGGCCTTAACAACACTGCAGGGGGAGGGGTACTGGAAGGTGTGGCCTTAACAACACTGCAGGGGGGAGGGGGGTACTGGAAGGTGTGGCCTTAACAACACTGCGGGGGGAGGGGGGTACTGGAAGGTGTGGCCTTAACAACACTGGGGGGGGAGGGGGTACTGGAAGGTGTGGCCTTAACAACACTGCAGGGGGAGGGGGTACTGGAAGGTGTGGCCTTAACAACACTGCGGGGGGAGGGGGTATTGGAAGGTGTGGCCTTAACAACACTGCAGGGGGGAGGGGGCACTGGAAGGTGTGGCCTTAACAACACTGCGGGGGGAGGGGATACTGGAAGGTGTGGCCTTAACAACACTGCGGGGGGAGGGGGTACTGGAAGGTGTGGCCTTAACAACACTGCGGGGGGAGGGGGTACTGGAAGGTGTGGCCTTAACAACACTGCGGGGGGAGGGGGTACTGGAAGGTGTGGCCTTAACAACAGTGTGGGGGGGAGGGGGTACTGGAAGGTGTGGCCTTAACAACAGCGCGGGGGGAGGGGGTACTGGAAGGTGTGGCCTTAACAACACTGCAGGGGGAGGGGTACTGGAAGGTGTGGCCTTAACAACACTGCGGGGGGAGGGGGTATTGGAAGGTGTGGCCTTAACAACACTGCAGGGGGGAGGGGGCACTGGAAGGTGTGGCCTTAACAACACTGCGGGGGGAGGGGATACTGGAAGGTGTGGCCTTAACAACACTGCGGGGGGAGGGGGTACTGGAAGGTGTGGCCTTAACAACACTGCGGGGGGAGGGGGTACTGGAAGGTGTGGCCTTAACAACAGCGCGGGGGGAGGGGGCACTGGAAGGTGTGGCCTTAACAACAGCGCGGGGGGAGGGGGTACTGGAAGGTGTGGCCTTAACACTGCGGGGGGAGGGGGGTACTGGAAGGTGTGGCCTTAACAACACTGCGGGGGGAGGGGGTACTGGAAGGTGTGGCCTTAACAACACTGCGGGGGGAGGGGGTACTGGAAGGCGTGGCCTTAACAACACTGCGGGGGGAGGGGGTACTGGAAGGCGTGGCCTTAACAACACTGCGGGGGGAGGGGGGTACTGGAAGGTGTGGCCTTAACAACAGCGCGGGGGGGAGGGGGTACTGGAAGGCGTGGCCTTAACAACACTGCAGGGGGGAGGGGGTAGTGGAAGGTGTGGCCTTATCAACACTGCGGGGGGAGGGGGTACTGGAAGGTGTGGCCTTAACAACACTGCGGGGGGAGGGGGTACTGGAAGGTGTGGCCTTAACAACACTGCGGGGGGAGGGGGCACTGGAAGGTGTGGCCTTAACAACACTGCGGGGGGAGGGGGTACTGGAAGGTGTGGCCTTAACAACACTGCGGGGGGGAGGGGGTACTGGAAGGTGTGGCCTTAACAACAGCGCGGGGGGGAGGGGGTACTGGAAGGTGTGGCCTTAACAACAGCGCGGGGGGGAGGGGGTACTGGAAGGTGTGGCCTTAACAACACTGCGGAGGGAGGGGGCACTGGAAGGTGTGGCCTTAACAACACTGCGGAGGGAGGGGGCACTGGAAGGTGTGGCCTTAACAACACTGCGGGGGGAGGGGGTACTGGAAGGTGTGGCCTTAACAACAGCGCGGGGGGAGGGGGCACTGGAAGGTGTGGCCTTAACAACAGCGCGGGGGGAGGGGGTACTGGAAGGTGTGGCCTTAACACTGCGGGGGGAGGGGGTACTGGAAGGTGTGGCCTTAACAACACTGCGGGGGGAGGGGGTACTGGAAGGTGTGGCCTTAACAACACTGCGGGGGGAGGGGGTACTGGAAGGTGTGGCCTTAACAACACTGCGGGGGGAGGGGGTACTGGAAGGCGTGGCCTTAACAACACTGCGGGGGGAGGGGGTACTGGAAGGTGTGGCCTTAACAACAGCGCGGGGGGGGAGGGGGTACTGGAAGGCGTGGCCTTAACAACACTGCAGGGGGGAGGGGGTACTGGAAGGTGTGGCCTTATCAACACTGCGGGGGGAGGGGGTACTGGAAGGTGTGGCCTTAACAACACTGCGGGGGGAGGGGGTACTGGAAGGTGTGGCCTTAACAACAGCGCGGGGGGGAGGGGGCACTGGAAGGTGTGGCCTTAACAACACTGCGGGGGGAGGGGGTACTGGAAGGTGTGGCCTTAACAACACTGGGGGGGGGGAGGGGGTACTGGAAGGTGTGGCCTTAACAACAGCGCGGGGGGGGAGGGGGTACTGGAAGGTGTGGCCTTAACAACACTGCGGGGGGAGGGGGTACTGGAAGGTGTGGCCTTAACAACACTGCGGGGGGAGGGGGTATTGGAAGGTGTGGCCTTAACAACAGCGCGGGGGGAGGGGGTACTGGAAGGTGTGGCCTTAACAACACTGCGGGGGGAGGGGGTACTGGAAGGTGTGGCCTTAACAACACTGCGGGGGGTTTCATTTCAAATGGATCTCTAAGTGTGAACACACAGCGATGCAGTGCGCTGCATCACCATAGGTGTAAATAAGTGACACCAAAGCAAGACCATATTCAGGATTGTGGCTTTCAACAAAGATTTCCTGGATGGTGTGTACATTGGTATTAAGGACCTCCTTGAAAACGAAACGGTTCGTCTCAAGGGATTTTTCCTTCTAATAACATGTTATCAACATTGCTATTTACCAAACACAGGGCTGCTGAGAACAGACGCTAGACATCAGCCTGTCGTTCTTTGGGGGAACGACATCCACATGGGACGCAGCCCAGCTGCTGACGGCTTAAATCAGCCTGCTTCAATCAGTGTCATTAAGGGGCTAGCACATGGCATTCTGCACTGGGAGCCCTTCCAAGGTCTGACGCCTCGTCAACAAAAGAGTGGTCTTTACGGGCATTACAAAAGTAATGATTCACTACAGATTCAGCAGCCTACAGACAGAGGGGAGGAAGAGAGAAATAAACTCTGACATAGAACTGAAGGTAGAAAGGGAGACTCAGAGAAAGAGAGACAAGAGTTAGGAGAGGCAGCCTCAAACTGATGTGAAATTAAAAACTATTCACAAAGACAATAGGAAAAATGACAGCATGCGTCATACATGTGAAGCGAAACTGTAACTGGAGGTAGGCCTAGTATTGACTGCACATTTTCAATTGAGCAGCAAACATTACATCCCATCATGACTGGGCCCTTAACATCGACACTGTAAGACGTTTCCACGCTGGGTCACCAGAGCTAAAGCTAGCTCGTCTGAATCATGTTTTTAGCTTTATCCCAGAAGAGCAAGCCGACATGTCAGAAACACATAAAAGCTTTTATCAGAAGACTGATTTGTTTGAGCAGGTTTAAGGTGACAGAGAACGTCTCACGGACATCTCTGTCGATGGTGTTTCTGTGAAATCCTACCTCAGGTAAAACCACATTGACAATACCAAGTGATAGGAAACGAGGGAGACACCAACACCGGTTCCTAAGTGGACGCGATAAGAATGCGCCAACATCAAATTGATTCAGCTTTTCCCAGTGAAGATGTCCTAACCTGCTCCATGTGGCAGCAAACAGGCGAGCGATGTGTCGCATGTTTAAAGAACCGCTCGTCCTGCAAGGTTCGTGCACTTGCTCCACCTCCAACCTATTTCCATTGGTCAAAATCGACGCTGACTGCCTTGTCGTTTCCATTTGCCCTCCAACCAGCAATAACACTAGCAAGCAAATTGAATGACTGAGGGAACGATTAAAACTTAAGAAAACTGTGTTAGCTTGTACACTTATTTGGAGAGGGGGAAATAAATAAGCGGGGCACTCCAGACGTCCCTCTCCCCAGCAACGCCCTCCAGCGTGTAGTCCTCCATTGAGTTTTGGGTCTACCCAGGGGTCTCCTCCCAGTTGATCCTCCTGGATCAGTCTGCAGATGCCGGAAGTCGGCACGCCTCGGTCCCCGCCTTTGCGTGCCACCTGGCCTGCATTACAGCTTACCCCAATGCTCATCCCCGCAGGTCGTGTGTCCACGGGGTGAGCCAAAGACGATGTTCATAAATCATACTCTTGGTGGGTTTGAAGTATGCCTCCAGCGCATCCAGAATTTTCTTCAGATCTTCCTGCTCCTCCTCAGTTAATTACAGATTGTGCTTGTATACATGCCTGCATTCAAGGCCCATTATACTCCTCAGAGGAGCCGCTTGGACCTCCACCGGTTTCTCATGCAGTCCTGTTGCTAAACTGTAATCCTCAAAATCTGCCCTGAAGATGTCCCAGTTAGCACTCCAGACTCCGCTACGCTTCACTGGAGCAGGAGGAGGAATCACGTTCACTGCTGCCATGACTTAGCTCTGGTATACTCGCTAGGGTTGCCAACTCCTTGAAATGGAAATAAGGAACAGGGGACAGGGACGGGAGTTGGATGGACGGGGTGGTGTGGGCATAACAAATATAATGTGCCTTACACTATACACACATACACACACACATTACACCCATCCATTATCTTAACCGCTTACCCTGCTCTCAGGGTCCTGGGGATGCTGGAGCCTATCCCAGCAGTCATTGAGCAGCAGGTGGGGAGACACCCTGGACAGGCCGCCAGGCCATCACAGGGCCCACACCCACACCCACACCCACACCCACACACCTATTCATATCTACAGTATATGCTGTCACACTACCTGGCACTGAACCACAACCCTGGCTTGTAATGAGCACGACCCTTCTCTCTCTCACCCACTGCCCATACCTCCTCTTCTTTCAGTTCATCTCTCAATTTCTCTCTGCCCCCCCCCCCGCCGCCCGCTGTTCTCTCCTTCTCTCTCTCTCTCTCTCTCTCTCTCTCTCTCTCTCTAACAGAATAAACTACTCTTCTTTTTTCTCTCACCCTCTGCCTACACCCCTCTCTCTCTCTCTCTCTCTCTCTCTCTCTCTCTCTCTCTCTATTCCTTCAACTGAATACCTCCACCCCAAACTTCTTTCTTTGCTTAACCTCCCCTTTTACCCCATCCCCCTCTCTCTCATGACATTTTGTTGCCCCTCTCTTACCCTCTGCAGCACGTTACACCTGAACACCAACCATTTGTTGGTCAATTACGCTGTTTGTCTGACCAACAATGTGGTCACACTTAGGTTAGAAAAACATCCAGTTTCACAGTAAACACACAATGGATATCATTCTCTCTCTGTCTGTCTCTCTCACTCCGTCTCTCTCAAATTCAAATGTGCTTTTATTAGCAGGACAAATATACATTTGTATTGCAAAGCATTTTCACATAAAGGACAATAAGAGTGCACGAATACACAACACATATACATCAACATCTCTCTCTGTCTCTGCCTATCTGTCTGTTTCTCTCTCCCTATGTCTCTCTGTCTCTGTCTCTCTCTCACACTCTGTCTCTCTTTGTCTCTCTCTGTCTTTCTCTCTCTCTCTCTCTCTCTCTCTCTCTCACCGTGTCAGTGTGAGGGATGTGATGATGTTTCATATGAATCATTCAGTGCCAGGCAGGAATGTGTATGACTAACAGACATAAACTATTACAATATGTGCTCTGTGCTAGAATACAACTAACCTATCACACACACACACACACACACACACACACACACAATCTAGAAAAACATTCAAACAGGTGCCTGACATGGCCATGTATGGAGTGTGTCTATATCAATATCAAAGAATTCCAGAAGAACAAAGTATGAGGGAAGATGAGGATTAACCAGTGGGTTTCTTTGTGTACATGTGTTACCGTTTGTGTGTGTGTGTGTGTGTGTGTGTGTGTGTGGAGAGGGTTGAATAAAGGCCCATTACGACAGCTTCTTCAGCATCTCCATACGGAGTCGGTTAGTGTGCGTTGGATCATGCATGTGAGTCTAAATTGCCATGTGTGTTTTTTTTAGTAATATCAAAGAACAATATGGAATATTTGTTTAACACAATAAAATATGCTAAAACGTATGTACAATAACTTCACTATGTGAATCAATCTGAGCTGATGCAGCTTCTTTAGCGTGGACAGGGGTGTCAACAGAATTGTTGTAGTTGACTTGTCAGCACCTTCAAAACTTTGTTATTAATCAAAGCTTTACATGCATATTTTCAATGAACATATTCTAAAATCAAATTGAAATTCATCTTTATCGAGAACATTATATCTTTCATGCTACACTTAAAGAATAGTCACATTTGATTGGGCATGTGTGTCTGGCTTTCATTAGACAGTTCTCAATGTTTAGCAAGACAAAATGAACTGAAAGTACACATTAGGTGCCCTAAAACTGTTTCCCACACTGAGTCCTCCCTTTCCTGCAGGAATTCATTGTGACTCTTCATACGTAGGCCTGCTTGCATTTACTCAACCAATCAGCACTTCATTTCGTCTCATCTTATCTCATCATCAGCCACTTCTCTGGGGTCGGGTCGCGGTGACAGCAAGCAGTAGGGCACTCCAGACGCCCCTCTCCCCAGCAACGCCCTCCAGGTCCCCCTGGGGGATCCCAAGGTGTTCCCAGGCCAGATTGGACATGTAGTCCCTCCAGCGAGTTCTGGGTCTACCCCGGGGTCTCCTCCCAGTTGGCTGTGCCCGGAAAACCTCCAAAGGAAGGCGCCCAGGAGGCATCCTGATCAGATACCCGAACCACCTCAACTGGCTCCTTTCAATGCGAAGGAGCAGCGGCTCTACTTCGAGCTCCCTCCGGATGGACGAGCTCCTCACCCTATCTCTAAGGCTGAGCCCAGACACCCTATGGAGGAAACTCATTCAGCCGCTTGTGTCCGCGATCTCACCCTTTCAGTCACTACCCAAAGCTCATGAGCATAGGTGAGAGTTTGGAACCAAGACTGACTGGTAAATTGAGAGTTTTGCCTCCCAGCTCAGCTCCCTCTTCACCACAACAGTCCGGTACAATGCCCGCATTACTGCTGATGCTGCACCAATCCACCTGTCAATCTCCCACTCCATCCTACCCTCACTCATGAAGAAGACCCTGAGGTACTTGAACTCCTTCACTTGAGGCAACAACTCATCCCGAACCCGGAGGGAGCAATCCACCATTTTCTGGTAGAGAACCATGGCCTCAAATTGGAGGTGCTGACTCTCATCCCGGCCATTTCACACTCAGCTGCAAACTTGGACTGTCAAGCCATCTTCGTTTCAAGCACACACCTTAATCTCTTGGAATAGATCCTCGCACACGAGAGATGCCAACAACAATGACGACGACACATTCTGTGACAGTCTGGCATTCTGCAGTTATGCCAACAAAGAAGGGAAAATGATTGAAATGTTTCACTTGGTGAAAACCATTGTCTCAAAGGTACTGCAACATGATGTTTATGCACAGAGGGCAAAAAATCTGAATCTGTACAGCTGAAGTCAGGCGTTAATCAAGTGAATGCAGAATGTAACATGGCTCACATCATCACTACAACTATGAAGCAAGTTGCTAGTGTGACTGGTAAGAGTCAGTGCTCTTCCCCACACTGTTGCTTGAAGCATAGGACTTTCAAGGGAAATCCCTCTGCTCCCTGTCAATGTTAACATTTTACAAGCAGGAGGAATGGGTCAGCTACAAGCTGCACTGGAAGATGGACTACTACTCCATCCATCCACATGTTTGAGGCCGTTGAAGTTGCTGACGAGGGCCCGGATAGCTTGAAACGTGGCCCTCTATCATTGACATTGCTCTGCCATGGCTCAGTCACACACAGCTACACTACTAGACAACTATTTTGCATAGAAACAGGTGCGGACACCAATTATCCACTGTCTGAACTTCCAGTCAACTTGCAACTAAACAACAAATCACTCACACTACAAGGAATTGTTGCCTTCATATCAGGGCCATCGAGGGATTCCCTTGGTCACTATGTGGCCTACTACAGAAGATCCTCCTTGATCTGGGAGAAATATGATGACCTTGCTTTCAGGTCACAACAGCCTCTGAAAAAAACAAAATCACAACCCCACGCTGTGTTTGTCACAAAGGAAGGTTAAAAGCCCTAATTAAATCTGACCTACACAACAGGAAACTTTTGTAAATAGTTTTGAACAAACAGGCTGTATTCTATTCCTGATGAACACGTCGAATGGTCCTGAAACAAGGGCACTGCATCATTTTATGTGAAGCCTTTTGTTGGAAGACCATTTCGCTGCTATTTTCCTAAATAGATTTTTTTAAAAACTTTTACTGCTGTTGTTGTGAGGTTACCACATCACAAACCCGGTCTTCTGTTTCCCCGAGGAAATGTTATATTTGCTGTTATCTCTTCAAATAAACGACATGAAAAAGCAATATCCCGTTTCAAATTATTATTCAATAATTTAAGTGGATTAGGTTAAGTGTGGTTAGCCGGGGGAAAAAAACTCTTAATATTTCTTCAGAGAGCACATGTAATTGCACAAATGGGTGTAGCAGATAAGAATTTAAAAATAATTTTTCAGAAAACATAATTTCATTCCTTTCAGAGTTATGCAACTGCACTTCTCGTATTCCATTTTCATAACATGTGATTTCATTTAGGGATCGACCGATTATCGTTCTGGCCGATTATCGTTCTGGCCGATTATCGGCTTAGATATTTGTCATTTTTCATGTTATCGTTATCCGCATATTTTTATTGGCCAGCCAATTAAAAAAAGTCCGCTGCGCAACATGTGCGCTTCCGACACAGCCTTCACTCTCCTGAAGCACAGCACAACACTCCCTCCAACAACACAATCACAGAGGAGAAGCATCGAGGAGTCAGACCACTTTTCTAAGGTAAGAGGAGCATGCCAGGTGCCACAAAACCCACTCGGTTGGTAAGAAAAGCACGCCAAAACGTTAGCAACAAGACTCACTCCGTAACATTAACTTCTCCGTCTCTCTCCCCCTCCCCCTCCCCCTCACACACACACACACACACACACACACACACACACACACCAAAGAGCGTAACGTCGGTCCGACAGGAACTCGACGACAGGTTGTCAATTCAAACAGAGAACATAATTTCCACTTCTGCACTTCACCTTCAAATGTAAGCAGGCTAAAAGAAAAAAGCTAGTGTGTGATATTTTAGTTACACACAGTGTTATTGTCAGTGTTGTGCTTGAACACGCTAAAAGAGTGGCGGTCATTAAACGTGGTGGTGTCATCGTATTGTGATGTCATATATGTGACAGTACTTTAGGTTTAATCTGAGATCGACCTGTTGTGGGTGAATGGTTCATCGCTTGACTGGTAATGCCTGGGCTTGCCACAGAGGGGAGCATATGCTGACTTTTCCTCATTCAGTACATTGAACTGAAAGAAACCGCCGCGTCAGTCTCTTAGCCTTCATTTTCCCTTTTTAAGGTAATTATCCTAGCTACGCAACCGCTCTTGTGACTACTATATCAAGTAAGCAATGCTTATACTTTATAAGTGCGGTGATGTGCATGAAATAAATGTGTTCTACTTTAGAAATTACCGTGCAGTAAGACATGTCTTACTGCATCGTTAACACATGCATCGTTAACGCATGCATCGTTAACGCATGCATCGTTAACACATGCATCGTTTAAGGCACGCATCGTTAACACATGCATCGGTTAACATCCGCATCGGTTAACACATGCATCGGTTAACACATGCATCGTTTAGCAGAATCCCATGTGTTTTTATGCTAGCTACTGGAGAGCTCGTGCTCGCCACGCAGTGTGGGGTAGCATAGAGCGGTAGCGTGCTGCTGGTTTAATTGTTTTCTTTTATGAATGTGGAGTCTAATAGTTTCAAGTTAAAATGCATTCCTAAGCAATAAGTTGACGATTGCTACAGTACAATGGCTTTTCATGGGAATAAATATATAATGCACGCTGTTAAAAAACTATGATTAAAAATATAAAGTGCTGTAGTTAAAACCGCCTGACAATATAATTTGCTTTTGGGTAAAGACTGTAACAGTTGGTTGATTTAGTTGGGTTAAGAGCATATACAAGCTCATAGCAGTTAGTCTTTCCAGGGAGACACAAACCACTGTACTGTACTGGATTGGAGTGCTACGAATGTGCATTATTGTAAAAATGTTTATTGTTTCTGACTCAATACCTTAAAGCGAAGGAAAAGCAATGTGTCCGTCTCTTTTTTGTGTAACGTTTTGTTTTCTGTGGTTACTCACCCAGTCCCCATGCACCATTTTATTTTGCCCAATAGGTGTCACTGTTGCTAACCATAAATACCGTTTTTCATGGTTATGGCAAGAAATTAGTTATAATTAAGATGTTCTGCTAATTTTGTGTGGCTCTACACATGGTTGTATGCACTTTGTTGATTTAAACACATATTGAAATATCAAGTTAATTAAAGAAATGCATGTATTTTAAGAAAAAATTAATAAGACAGTGCCGTATTGCATTGATAATAATAATAATAATAATAATTGTATTTATATAGCACCTTTCTAAAACAATGTTACAAAGTGTTTCACAAAAAAAAAAAAACAAAACCAGACAAGGCAGGAATAACGGCAAGATCAAATAAGAGTAAAAATAAAAACAGTAAAAATAAAAACAAATATCAAACATTTGATGAGGAGCAGTGGTGCAGAAGAGAGACCAAAAATGTGTTATCTTCTGCAGAGCCAACAAATGTCCTTGTCCTTGAGAGGTACCTCCTTCTACGCCCTATCCACATCCACTATACTGGTGCTGACGTCCCTTTGAAACCGTTACACATTATTTACACTGTCTTCACACAAAACACTTAAAAATTGTTCTAAAAAGTTTTATGTATTTTTGTATTCATGTATTTTCACTGGAAAAAAAAAACACTTACAATTGTTCTAAAGCGCCTTGAACATCATGCACTTCATTTTTATCTTTTTCAAATATTTTCTATTAAACACGTTCATTTAAAGGCGGCGTTGTATTGGGGGTTGCGTTGCTGTAAATTTTGGCGCAACATTTTTTACATTTACTGCAAATGAATATTGGCCCCAAATATCGGCTATCAGCCTCCATAACATTAACTCCATAACTACATTCTCTCAACCGCAGAACACCCATCTGGTTCTACTGATGTGCGGCGGCGTAATAACATGCACTTATGCGAAGGAATACAGACATTCTGCAGTTGAGAGAACGTAGTTCCACATGGCAGGGTTTTGTCCGTGTCCGATTCCTCAACTTCCGTGCCGGCTACTCCTGATGAATCTCCCAACTGGGAGAACACAGACTCCCATCTGCTGCAGGTAATACACCGACTATTGATAAGTACCTCATGCAACCCCACTTCAAAAAACCCGAACTATCACTTCAAAGATAAGAGAAAGGGAACATAATGACACTAATGTACATTTTTCCATTCAGTTCAGTCAAAGCCTGCTGGGAGCCCTTTAACCAATTTAAGTGGAGTTATTTTAATATAATAATTATTCAGTTTGATCAAAGTTTACTTCCTGCTGTCCATGCTGTTTAATTCATTCCATTTTCATGTTTTGAAGATTATTTATTTTTAATTAAAAAAGAATTCCACTTCGTTCCAACCCTCACCTATGGTCATGAGCTTTGGGTAGTGACCAAAAGGGTGAGTTCACAGATACAAGCGGCTGAAATGAGTTTCCTCCACAGGGTGTCTGGGCTCAGCCTTAGAGATAGGGTGAGGACATCGGACATCCGGAGGGAGCTCGGAGTAGAGCCACTGCTCCTTCACGTCGAAAGGAGCCAGTTGAGGTGGTTCGGGCATCTGGTTAGGATGCCTCCTGGGCACGGCCAACTGGGAGGAGACCCCGGGGTAGACCCAGAACTCACTGGAGGGACTACATGTCCAATCTGGCCTGGGAACGCCTTGGGATCCCCAAGGAGGAGCTGAAGGGCGTTGCTGGGGAGAGGGACGTCTGGAGTGCCCTACTTGAGCTTGCCGCCACCGCGACCCGACCCTGGAGAAGCAGCTGAAGATGAATGAATGAATGGATGAAGAATTTCACTCAGATTGTTATCTAGTGCCTTGAACATCATGCACCTTATTTTTTCAAATTTCTGTTTTACACAACATTAAATCAAACATAAATGTTAATTTAAAGGCAGCCTTGTGTTGGGATTTGTGTTGCTGTAAATTTTGGCAGAAATTCTTTTACATTTACTGCAACTTAATATTGGCCCCAAATATTGGTCATTGGCCGCCATAACCTACTGATAATCAATATCGGTATTGGCCCTGAAATTTCATATTGGTCGACCCCTAATTTCATTGTTATTTCGGTTATGTTGCTAAGGTTATTGGTATAAGGTTAGTGTAAATAGTACAAGTTGGCCTGCCACCCAATGACTGCTTGAATAGGCTCCAGCATCCCCGCGACCCTGAGAGCAGGATAAGCGGTTCAGATAACAGATGGATGGACAAATAGGTAATGCAGGTTCTTGTCTGGGTTAATTGTGCATCGATCGATAATGCCTCAAGGCTACAGCAGACAGACTAGCGCTCCTCTTCATCACTCAATACAGACGAGTGAAGGCGAGTGATGTGTGCTGGTTTCTTCATTCCTCTCCCCTCATTATTTCCCCTGTTTAAGGGCACAACATGAGCACAACTTAAGCGCAAGCAACGACATCAGTTTGGGAAGATTTTGACGACAATTGGGTTCAGAATTGTGTCATTCCTTTAGCAAAATAGTGTGGTGACTGGGGGAGGCGGTCGCTCCGACAGTCGGTGGCTCTGTGCTGGGGGAGCACAGGGGCAGATCTCTGCCTCTCGACTCATTCTTCTACGCTGGCTTGCCACACAATGTTTTATTTCTGAAATACTAAAACAGCACGCATGTTTCTTTTAACGGTACGAATGGGCACAAACCGAGCACAGTGAATTCAGGGCACCAGTACGGGAACCAGTCAACTAAAGGGTCGGACCCTTTAGAAGATCCGGGTTCGCATCCCGGCGGCCCTCTGAATTCGCTACATTGGTGTCAGAAGTGGGATGGTGAGACCATGAGGCCATCGGAAGCGTGTGCGCCCAGAGGCATGAAGGGGCTGATATGCTAAAGCGCAGGGACGCGCTTCCCGAAGGAGCGGGTAGTGTAACATGCACAGATAAACAGAGTCGCTAGCCCTTGGCTAACGGGTCGGACCCTTTAGTCGACTGGTTAACGTTGTCGCCTGCGGTGCGGGAGATCTGGGTTCGCGTCCCGGCTGCAGTGGTTCCCGAACTGCCCCCGAATTCGCTACAGTATAATGTTTAATGTCTCAAAAACCATTACAGCACAAACGATACCAAAGAAGGTTGAATCAGTTCATCTGGACACAACGTCAATACATCTGTCAATAAACGTTGTATCCAGATAAACTTATTTAACCTCCTTTGATTTTCTTAACTGGATTATTGAGCGTGCATCAAGACAGCACAAACGAAGCACTAATGAATGATAATATTTTTTATTCATATTCTGATTACATGGGGTGCTAACTTGACGGAGTTATGTTCAGATCGTTGTTTTATTAATATTGGGTTCATGTTGTGATTATTGTTGTTGTTGTTCGGATTAATGACTTGGACTGAGTAGACGACCATTTTACTGACTGACTGTAGGACCGTGACTAAGACTTATATGTTCAATAACGACCTTGTTAAGAGAAGTCATTGTTCGGCAACCATGGGGAGGGGGGCAGAATAAAGGAGCCGTGTGGCGTATAGGACACAGGAGGTGCCATTCAAAAAGAATCCTTGCCTCTCCTTTCCCGTCAGTTCCATTCGGTTCTGACGGGGTGTTAACATTAAACCGCACTGTCGGGGTTGTGGGGTGTATGGGACACAATAGTTGCGATAAAGAGATCTCCATCTCTCATTCTTCCACGCTGGCTCACCACCGTACTTTTCTGTCCAGTCATCTTGGAAGATATTTGATTTTTCAACTTTTCTAATTTTTTGACAATGTCATCTTTTTTCAATCATTAAAGGTCACGTCTGGGAGCGTCCGGGTAGTGTGGCGGTCTATTCCGTTGCCTACCAACACGGAGATCGCGAGATCAAATCCCCGTGTTACCTCCGGCTTGGTTGGGCGTCCCTACAGACACAATTGGCTGTGTCTGCAGGTGGCAAGCCGGATGTGGGTATGTGTCCTGGTCGCTGCACTAGCACCTCCTCTGGTTGGTCGGGGAGCCTGTTTGGGGGGGAGGGGGAACTAGGGGGAATAGCATGATCACGTGCTACATCTCCCTGGTGAAACTCCTCACTGTCGGGTGAAAAGAAGCGGCTGGTGACTCCACATGTATGGGAGGAGACATGTGGTAGTCTGCAGCCCTCCTCAGATCGGCAGAGGGGGTGCAGCAGTGACCGGGACGGCTCGGACGAGTGGGGTAATTGGCCAAGTACATTTGGGGAGAAAAAAAGGGGGGAAATTCCACAAAAAATAAAATAAATTGCATCTGCCTGTGTGCCTCAGTCTGCTCGCTTCTCTACCTGAACATAGCATACGTAGGAACCTATGGTAGCAACCCGTAGTTGTAGGACTCAGATGGCTCTAATGAGCTGGCCTTGACCGAGACCGCTATGCTACCTGGACGCCCTTTTCAAGAAATTAGAATCGGCAGTATCTCAATTTATTTGGAACATGTAAACTCCAAGAATCAAGAAATCTTTATTACAAAGACCCAAGACACTAGGAGGCATGGGGTTGCCTTGCTTTCGGCCTTAATATTGGTCTTGTAACATTCGCTCTATGATATTTTGGATTCACACAAAAGGGGCCGATTGGTCAAGGATGGAAAATCAAAGTTGCTTCCTCTCTTGGCAATTTATTCAGTTCTACCTATTCCTAACCTGAAGTTAATGAATATTATAGTCTCACATTCAATCAAAATTTGGTCCCATATAAGGATAGTTTGGCTGGCAGAAAAGCTCAGTGGCACCTCCATTGATAGACAATCATACATTCACTCCATCCCTCTGATGACATTTTATCGATGGGACATCAAAGGTATACATTCTATATGAGACTTATTTATAGACAGGATTTTTCCCACATTCTATCAATTACAGGAAAAAGGTTTTTTACCAAACATTTTTCAGATACCTGCAAGTTCGTATTTTGCAAAAAGGAACATTTTGGTGATAACGCAGCATCCATGGTGTATCCTTGGGAGAAATTAGTTCTTTCGAGAGGAAGAAACACTTAATTTCCTCCACGGGGAATACCAAGGAAAAGTGTAAATTTTCCCAAGTTGACATAGTAAACGCTGTGTTGGTGAAATGTTATAGATGATACTCTGACGTACCGCTGCCTTCATGGGAACTAGCCACCTACAGAAAGCTAACAGAAACACTGAAGTAAAGAATGGTTGCAACAGAAATGATACATTGTCTTGTCTAGCCACATTGTTATATACTGGCAGGCTTTAGAATGTTACAGACCACATTTTGGATGTAGTTGCAAGTTTCAATTCATCTTTTGTGTAAACTCGCCATAATAAATATGAGTTATATATTGTTTTATATATACAATATAAGCAGCAACGCGGGATATATAATATATATACCGGGTTGCTGAATCGTCATGTGATGTAGGCGGAAAGGTTCAGGCTACCGATTCCTGCATGCATGACAAACCCCGGCTAGGCACCTCCTCGTGGTATTGACCGGACTTCACTTGTGGAGTTGGCGTAACCTGGGCAGCACTCAGCTGGCTAAAGCCTAACGGGACCGCGGACTGGCAGTTATAAAAAACCCACACATCCCTGGCTCGTAAGTGCCTAACAAGTGGGCAGTCTGGACTCCCAATCCGACCATTATTTGGGTGCAACCTGTGGCGGATCCCATCGTCTTCACTCTTGTGTTGCCATGGAACTAGATCCTCCCAGGCCAAGCAGTGTGGACCAGCATTGCGACCTGATCACCACTTTAATCAAGGCTTTAGCGAATGGCTCCAAGAGTTTTTTTTCTATCTGTTGGAATGGATCCTCGGACACGAGACGCCAACGACGACGATAATATAACCCCAGTGCAGTGACGGGGACACTGTGCTGTAGGAGATGCTGTCCTCTGGATGAGACGTTAAACTGAGGTCCTGACTCACTGTCGTCATTAAAGACCCCATGGCACTTATCACAAAGAGTCCGCTCTGGTGGCCGAGCGGAATAAACCGCCGTTCTTGAAACCCGCTCGTCACGTGGCTGGGAGGTTAGTATCCCAGACTTGCCGTAACCGGTTACGGCCAGAGCGTTCACGGGGTAAGCATTCATTAGGCCACCCTTACCCGAGGGATAGTGGGTGTAGATCGGTGTAGTGTTCGGGAACTCGTCGTTCTCCAGCGACCCCTCTGGCCCACCCGGGCGCCTGCAGCCAAGCAACCGAAAGCATTCTCCCTACGTCTCCTTCGCGGCCTGAAGGTGATGCAATCCATGTGAGGCTTCAGCATGTAAAACAGCGAGAGCAGCCGACACGAGTTTGAAGGAAGCTGGTGTAACGACTATCTCCTTCCTGTGGAAACGTGAGCCAGGGGAGTTATTCGACAAGAGTTCCGGCCATATGCCATTGGGTTAATCGAGTGGAATAAGAGGGGGGGGGGAACTAGAAATACATTTATAAAAAAAAAGAAAAGAAAAAGAGTAGGGAGTCCCCGGTGTCCTGGCAAAATTCCCAACCTGGCTCTCTCCATCTGGCCACCTAATCATCGCCCCATGTAACTGGCTCAATGGTTCCTCCTCCACCTCAAGCTGATGTGTGGTGACCGTTCTGGTGCAAAATGGCTGCCATGCATTACCCAAGTGGTGCTACACATTGGTGGTGGTTGAAGTGAGTTGCCCCCTTCAATGTGAAGCGCTTTGGGTGTCTAGAAAAGCGCTATAGAAATGTAATTATTATTATTATTATTATTATAAACAAACGCCCCCCCAAAAACATCTCAACACCCCCCTTTCAAAAATATTGCTTATTGTGGTGATGCCCCCATTGAGAAACACTGAGTTAAATGAAGGTATCAGAAGGCACAATCAACACATCCTGTCCAGAATAATAAACTGTGTGAAATTTTGTGTTTAAGTTTTAACTATGTTCAAGTAGTGCTACTGGCCAGTGTTTAGGCAACATTGTGTTGTGTTGTTTTTAGATTTTTTTTTTAGATTTTTTGCTGAGCTATGATGTGCTTTGTCTCAATACAAAAAAACAAAAACAAAAACAAAAACTGCTGAAACGTGGTTCTACCGAAGACTCTTAAACATCAACTGGCGAGAGAAAAGAACCAATCAAAGCATCCTACAACAACTTGGTGTCAAACGAGAACTATATGCCACCACTGTTAAAAGAAAGATGAGCTTCTTTGGGCATTCTAGCCGTAACAAAAAATGCTCTCTCACAATCATACAAGGGAAGATGGAGGGTAAACGAGGACGTGGCCGCCCCAGGATGAAGTATATGAACGATCTAAAGGAATGGACAGGACACTCTATGGCTGAAACTTTCAGCGCCATAAGAGACAGGGACAGATGGGGCAACATCATCATCAGGCCCACAAGGACGACGCTGGATGAGTGAGTGATGAAGTGCTGCTTCAGTATGTGCCCATCCCCCAAAATTTGTATCACCAGCCACCACTGCCAGACTCCAACCCCCTCATCAGTCTATAATAAACCATCTTCACTTCCTCTCTTCTTTTGCTCTCTCTCTCTCTCACTTGTGTTTTTCTCTCCCGTTCTCTTTCCTCCACTTACTTTTTCTTCCTCTCATTGCTCCTTGCATTTGGACACAAATGAGACCGTGCCAGCCGCCAGCGTGGGCATGCAGCTACCATACCGTGTCTGTGTTGTGTTACAACATCCTGTGAAGACATCTGACATAAAACCTGCGCACATATACACACAGGCTATGCTCAGACCCACACACACACACAGCCGCACACGCACGCACACACACACACACACACACACACACACTGCTTGCCAAGGGCACTGTATTCCTACCAATTTACAGACACACATAAACCGGAAGACATTGTGACAGTATTTATACACATGCATACACACCACCTCTCTTTCTCTCTACCCCCTTCTCTCTCCACTGGGTCTCTTCTCTTAGCATTTTCCAGCATTTTCCACTGGGAGCAAGCCAGGACCTACCTCCCTACCTGGCAGTCACAGTAAACCTAAACACAGACCCTCTTTTATGTGGTCGGTTGTCTCACATGGCACCGCATGAGACAACCGACCATGATGGGCAGTCTATTCAGAATCAGAGTGGACATTCTAGCCAAGCAGAACAATAATAATAATAATAATAATAAAAGAAAAACATATATATGATCACTGTCAACAAAAAAAAAAGAGAAGAGGAAACAAAGGGTAAAAAAATTCTAATTCTAAACTCCTTTTAATTGATTGTTATTTTAGCCATCCAGATCATGGTTGTATAACACTACCTGGCATCTCTACTATGGTTGAGATGCTCTCCTGTCTCGGTATATTGCTGAATTTTTTTACTGGTTAGGATGAACAACAATAGCCCAGCGGCAAACGTGTGTTGAAAACAACCCCAGCAGGGAAAGACTGGAAAGTGCTGTGGATGTGGCCATGCCTCTCTCTGCAACACACAGGATGCACTCGCAGACAACTCAGGTGTTGCATTAGCAAACACCACAGCAAGATCCACAGACGACACTCACAATCTCCGGTAGCATGACACTTCAAGTAAGCCAAACATTTGACTTTCGATGTGAAATTTATTGGCATTGATAAGAGTTTTTCCCACCTGTAGAAATAACTACACTAGCCAGAGTCTCCTGCAAGGTGAAGCACGGTGAACTTTCTATTTGAAGACTCTGAGTCCACCTGCAACAATGACTTCTGCAATCTTGACAGCTAGAACAGCAGCACATAATTCCAATCTGGAGATGTGTGTTCAGACTGTGGGCGCTGTCTTGCCTTGCTGAGTATGAAACCTACTTCAGTGTGCCCATTGTGATCATAGTGACCTTGAGGTAAGCGACAGCTGAGGTGGCTTTAACTTTAGTATCTGAGAACACTCAAAATTCAGTGTGGAGGGAGCCATAGATGAGTATGTGCGTGGGACATGCAGTTCTCGTAGCTCTTGGAGTCAGTCTTGCCATTTCATCCAGTCATCACACATTCTCAGGAAGGGGCAGGTCCCATTCACTGGCTTGTGTTGAGAGCTCTCTGAGAAGCAGTTGTCCCTGGATAGTTACAATGCCAGCAAGCCCAAAGGGTCAAAGACTATTCACGGCTGAAAGCACACCCCTGCATATGTACGGCTTCTCAATTTCAGGAATGTGAAATGTAAAGGAGTCAAACACGGTGTTCCATCTCACCCCAAGAATGCATTGATCAGGTAAGTCATCTTCAGAGAGATCAGGGTCTTGGATGTTCTGGGCTCGGTCCTCAACTGGAAAGACAGCCATCACTTCAGTTGTATTGGAGGCTACTTTCTGAAGCCTGAGGTTTGAGACTGCTAACATCGCTTGTGCTTGGACCACTTCTTCCTCTGTTGGTAACGATTTAAAGGCATTTTCTACATAAAAATCTCTCTACAAACCGTCAGACTTCATTGCCATACTCTCTCTCCCCTTCATATTGGCCACGGCTGACAGGATTTTTCTTGCCAGCCGACAGCAGTGTGCAGCCGCTCTGCTGCCTGCCCACACTCTTCCACCACCACCAGTTGAGGCTGTGGGCGTCGCCACGGCAGCAGTTTCTTGTCAGCAGCAGGACTCACGGGGGACTGTGCTTCTACCATGCTAGGTTTGGAACCAAAGCCAAGCAACGTCGTGCACCATGCACTTTCAGCGGGGCGGGAAAAGCCAGGGCCGGCACTCAGTGGTAGCGCTGAGTGTTGGCCAGGAAGGCAGGCTGCTGTTTATTCAGGACACCATCTCCGGCCGGCGGTTGCTGGTTGATTCGGGCACACAGCGGAACATCCTGCCTGCGGCAACAGTGGACGCGATGGCTGGCGGCTTCGGCCCCACCATGGATGCTGCTAACGGCACCCCCGTACACACCTATGGCACGAGGTATGTGGAGATCGGCGGTTCAGCTGGAATTTTGTAATGGTGAAGGTGTCCATTCCCCTCCTGGGTGCCGATTTCCTGTGTGCTTATGGACTGTTGGTAAACGTCAAAAACAGCCGCTTGATTGACAACGTCTCCTTCTGCTCCTACCCATGTACACTGGGGGAGGCGGGTCCCATCGGCTTGTCCAACATGATTGCCACCAGGGATGAATTTCAGCATCTGCTTGCTGAGTTTCCGGACCTCACAATGCCCATCTTCTCATCAGCAGTCACCAAGCACGGAGTGGGACACTACATCACCTCCACGGGTCCCCCAGTCTACGCCCATGCACGGCGCCTCGACCCAGCCAAGCTTGCCATCGCTAAGGAGGAGTTTACCAACATGGAGCGCCTCGGCATCGTGTGCCACTCCAACAGTCCGTGGGCCTCCCCCCTGCATATGGTCACGAAGGCTAACGGCGGCTGGCACCCATGTGGAGATTACCGCCACCTCAAAAACGCCACAATGCCAGACTGCTAACCCATCCCGCACATCCAGGACTTTTCCATGCACTTAGCGGGGGCAGGCACCTGGATACCACCAGGTGCCGGTCTGCCTGCAGGATGTGCCGAAGACGGCAGTAATCACGCTGTTCGGCCTTTTCGAGTTCCTGAGGACGCTGTTTGGGCTCAAGAAGGCTGCGCAGACCTTTCAGCAGCTCATGGAGTCTGTGCTGCAAGATATGCCGTTGCTGTTTGTTTAACTGGACGACAATCTTGTGGCCAGTACGTCCGCGGCGGAACAACTGGTCCACCTCCGGCAGCTGTTCGAGCGGCTCAGCCAGCATGGGCTCATCGTCAACCCGGCGAAGTGCCAGGTGGCCCTGCCAGCCATTGATTTCCTCAGGCACCAGGTTACAAAGGATGGAGCAACCCCCCTCCCCAACAAGGTGGACGCTGTCGCCAGATTCCCATGCCCGAACACGGTGAAGTCCCTGCAGGAGTTCCTGGGCATGGTGAACTTTTACAACTGGTTCATTCCCCAAGCAGCTAATCTCATGCGCCCCCTGTATGAGGCTCTGAAGGGTAAGGACCCCAAGGGCCCAGTGGACTGGTCGGAAGAGAGAAACCGGGCATTTGAGGACGCTAAGTCTGCGCGCTGGCTGACACCGCCCTGTTGGCACACCCATCACCAACTACCCCAGTAGAACTCACCACAGATGCCTCACATTATGCCATGGAGGCATCTGACCTCACTTCTGACCAAGGCCCGCAGTTTACATCCGAGCTCTGGACTGCAGACACTGAAAGCCTAGGGGTAAAGCTGCACCGCACCATGGCGTACAACCCGCAGGGCAATGGTTTATGTGAGCAGTTTCATCGTTCTATGAAGGCCGCTCTTCAGGCCAGCTTCACAGACAACAGCTGGGTCGACCGGCTCCCATGGGTCATGCTTGGCCTGCGGACTGCCCCTATGGAAGACCTCCAGTCCTCATCTGCTGAGCTGGTTTACGGCCAGCCACTGCAGGTCCTGGGGGAATTTCTCCCAGATGGCGCGGCACCCTGGTCTGCTGCCTGCCAATGGGCTGTGTTCCAGGACGGCGCTGGCGTTGTCACTCCAGTCCCAACTTCGCAGCACGGCCTCCCTCAGTCTTATATCCCCAAGGACCTGCAGTCGGCCTGGTACATCTTCATCCGGCATGATGCCCACCATACCCCCCCCCCGCGGCCCCACTATGATGGCCCCTTCCGTGTCTTGGTGGCAGGGGCTAAGAACTTTGTTGACGATGTCTGTAGTAAGCAGGAGCGGGTTTCGGTGGACCGCCTCAAGCCGGCTCACCTGGACTTGGACAGGCCAGTTCAACTGGCCCAGCCCCCTCGGCGTGGATACCCCCCTGGCCCTACACCATTCAAGAGGAGCCGTTTTGGCAGCATTATTTGTCCCCCGCCACGTTGTTTTTTTTCTTCTTTTTGTAATGGTGAATTCTGGGGGGGGGGGGTGAAATTACCTACTTGCAGGTTAGATATTCACCTTGCGAGCCAGAGACGGTCCCTTTAAGACAGTGGGCTGGGTCAAGGCTGAGGTTTGAAGTGAATGTACAGTTCACGTAGAGTTTGTTGGAGGAAATAAACGACCCCACGGCTGTGTGGTCAAAAGGAGAAGTGGTCTCTTGCGAGCCAGAGACGGTCCCTTTAAGACAGTGGCCTGGGTCAAGGCTGAGGTTTGAAGCGAATGAACTGTTCACGTAGAGTTTCTTGGAGGAAATAAACGACCCCACGGCTGTGTGGTCAAAAGAAGAAGTGGTCTCGTCTCCTTTCTTTCAACCGCCACAATACTATAATTTTTCTATATCGTTTCTTTTATGCTTTTTACATGTATATATGTTGGACACAAATTACCGTTTCTATTTTTTTGCACATTTGAGTCCATTCACAGCCCATCCTTGCTTACTCACCCGGAGATTCCTTATTTACCCTCCCTAATAGTCTATGCTTAAGCCACCTCATTACACAGATCATCTTATTATAAAAAATGTTTAAGATATTATTTTAAACCACAAAATCCTCCTCTCCACACTCACTGAACTTGGTATCTCAGGATCTGCCCTCTGCTGGTTCATGCCCTACCTCTCAGCAAGGTTGGATTAGTACCCCCAGGGGTGCCTGGGCACTGAAGCTCATACCCCGCCCCCCACACACACCCACACACACACCATGCCCACCCCACGCCCTAGCCATTGAACCCCACCTTAATTATTTTGAGCTTCCAGTCAAGCTGGCATGTCAAATCCACCAGACTATAATCACACACCTATTTGGGTCAAAGGCTGAATAACCAGTCCAGCTGAGCAGGTATGCCTACAGTTCAATAGACCAGAGAGGACCTCTGGTCCTTCAAGGTATTCAGTGAATACCCAAGAAAAAACATTGAAAGAATTTTTGTACTCCTAATAAATATTTTTTTAATTATCTTTATTGACTGAAATAATAGTAATAATTTCTAGATCATCGTTATAAACTTCGACTAATATGTCTTGGCAAACAGTGGGTTAATATAATGGAATGAGAAATGAGAATTTTTTCCCAACGGTATCTGGATGAATCAGTGGCTCCCCTGTGCCAGGACCTTCAGCAGCTGTAACCGAATGCCTGTGTAATTCAAGTCAATCTGGCATGAATTTGATTTTGACAGTTGTCTTAGCTAAGCATATTTGTTTGAGTTGTGGGCGGGATTTAGAGAGCAGCAAAATGGCGAAAGTTAGTGAAAGAAGAAGACCATGTGGCTGAATTAATAGAAACTTCATTTTCTAGATTTCCTTTTAAGGAAAAAGTAGAAACAATCCAGAAAGGTCGACCATCACCCGCCTTGCCAGGACTGATGCAAGCTACCGAGAGCTACCAGAGGCATTTTCAAACTAGCAGCTACAGTCGCTATCTGTGGCTAACAGGCAGCCTGCGCACCATCATGCTGTACTGCTGGGATTGCTTGCTTTTTAATCCCGGTAAGGGGCCCGCAACACGGCTCTTGGCAGTCTGGAGGAAAGTTATTGGTGCCATGTCGACATATCCCGTCTCAAGACTGAGCTATGTGTAATGTACGCTATGTCTGACTTCGAAGGACGGGAACCCTTCTGATCTCCACTTTTTCCAGCAAAGGCACTGACCGAAAGTATGCCCCAACTCCACCTTCTCACTTGCCTGGTCTTAACCATCCCTGTGTGCACAGCTTCCGTGGAGAGAACATTCTTGTTATGTTTGGATGTGTGTTGTGTAAGCAGTGTATGTATACGTAAGTAGGTAAGTAAAGCACGGAGCACAGTAGTAATACTCAATCGTTCCTCATTCGCTTCTTTTCTTCTGACTAACGTTACACGCAACAGGGCATCCATAACGTTGGTGCCACCTACTGGTGTATACACAGATCATAACATATTCCCCCTTTATGTAAAGATAATGCTATACCATTAACAGAATCTAGCATAGCTAGTGATAGAACTAATAATTAAGAATAAGTGCATAACCTTAAGCACTCAAAAGTATCATCGGCATTCAATACCATAAAGCGTTATCGCTAGGAATGAGAATAGTAATAAAAAGAAGCATACTGTTAACATTCTAAAATATCATTGGTAACGGTTAGGAATATAATAATAAAAACGGAGCATCATATCATTTAACACTCTAAGCATCAATAGAAATTTGTGGAATGATTCACTCTCAATGTCCAGGCAACAAAGAACATTTTCAAAAGGTTACATTAAGCAACACGAATATGGTTGTAAACAGGTATGTACAAAGTATGTATGAAAAGGTATGAGAATGTATAATAGGTATATCAACGTGTATGTGAATGGTGTGTGTAGACTAGTGTAAAAGCAACACGAATACGGTTGTAAAAAAGTATGTATGAAAAGGTACGAGAATGTACAAATGTATAAAAGGTATATCAATGTGTATATGAGTGGTGTGTGTAGACTAGTGTAAGCTTAACTGTAATTGAGTGTGTGCTTAAGTCACATAGTCTTGAATCCAAGTAGGCGGCCGTCTGACATGAGCAGGGGTCATGCGAGTGTTCATGGCTTCAGTGTTGTCCTGTTCAGGAACGGAGAAGTAGTGACTCGGTAGATGCCGCGACGAGCTCGTGCATGTGTCAGGCAAAGTAAGCGCATGACCTTTAGCTAGACTGGATGCATGCCATTTCTTACCGTCAGCCAATAGACAAGTGCATGGGGCAATTTTCTTTCTAATCTGTAATGGTTGAGTGTATTGTGGGTGCGCCTTAGGAACATGTGTAGGCTTTTTTATGTGCACTCTTTCCCCCCTCTTTGAAAACAGGCAATCGTGCGCCACGTCTGGAGTCAGTGTAGGCTTTAATTTTTCCGACGAAAAGGCACTCTCTGACGAAGCGCATGGGAGTCGTGTTCGTCAGTGGTGGGGCAAGAACGTTGGTCGTGCGCGCATTTTTCTGCCATATAGTAGCTCGAACGGAGACACTCCGGTGGTGGCATGTGGAGTAGCGCAGTACACTTGTAGGAAGTCTGTGATTGTAGTCTTCCACGGCTTCTCTTGCAGGATAGTGGACTGGATCCATGACTTGAGTACACAGTGAAAGCGTTCAATTGCTCCATTTGCAGTTGGATGGTACACTGAAGTGTGGATGTGCTATATGTCGCGGTCTTTTAGGAATGCAGTGAATTCCACAGACAAGAACTGAGATCCATTACCAGACACGACGGTACGTGGATTACCTAATCTACTAAAGACTGATGTAAGAAAAGCAATGATGTTTGCAGTAGTGGCAGAGGCCGTGAATGCTACTTCAGGCCACTTACTGTGATAGTCAGTCAGTGTGAGTGCAAAGCAGCAGTTCCAAGCAGCAGTCTCGAAAGGACCAACCACGTCAATGCCTAGCTTTTCCTATGATGGCTCTGATGGAAACTGTACGGGTTGTAACGGTGCAGCAGAGGGAGCAGCAGTCTTGTCTGAAGACTGGCACAAGAGGCAACTCTTAATTGTGTGTCCACCTGGTCATCCATACATGGCCACCAGTAGACTTCGCGGAGGCGTTCTTTAGTTCTCGCAATGCCTTGGTGGCCTTTGTGAGCCAGCCCAACCAAGGTGTGACGCAGTGAGACAGGAACAATGAGTCTTAAGCCTTGGAAAACGTAATTGCCTTGCACAGTCAGTTCATTACGCAGACTAAAGTATGGACGTAGGACTGTACTTACAGCAGCGGAGGAAGGAGGCCACCCATCTGTGATTTGTGAGCGTAAAGCTCTCAGTTCAGGGCAGGAAGCAGAGGCAGCAGTGAACTCATCCGGAAAGATGGCAGACAGGCCAGCAGCGGAAAGCAAAGCTACAAACTCTGGTTCAGCTTCCACACACTCGTCAGTGGCAGTAGGTAGAGGCAGGCGGGAGAGACAGCCAGCGGTGTTGTTTTCTGACCCAGGCAAGTAAGTGATATCGTAATCAAAGCAGAGCAATCATGCTCCCCAGCGCGCAATACGCATGCATGCCTGCGGATCCTTTAGTAATCAGTAGAGTGATCAGTGCTTGGTGATCTGTGTGCAGTGTGAATCTTCGGCCCCGCAAGTACATTCTCCATTTCTCTACAGCCCACATGCATTCCAGGGCTTCTTTCTCAACAGTGGAGTATTTGCGTTCAGCAGAGGTGAGAGTTCTGGATGCGAACGCAACAATTCAATTCAATTCAATTTATTGTCATTAAAAACAATGTGCAGGCACATGTTAAAAATGAAATGAGGTCTGTGGCTTCACCAAACAGTGCAAGACAGACACAGACAAACACAGCAAACACAATATAAGATATACACACATGAAGACCAAAAGCTAAAAATAAGTTAAAAAAAGAGCTGGAGTACAAAATATTTAAAATATCTACAGACATTCAGTGGGTAGCCAGGTTCAGGTGGGCAACAGCTTGTGGAAAGAAGCCGTTTTTGAGCCTGGTAGTGCAGGCTCTGAGGCTCCTGTAGCGCCTCCCAGAGCGCAGGGGGCAGAACAGTCCATGGTTGGGATGGGTGGGATATCTGCTGATGCTCAAACCCCTTCGAAGGCAACGTTTGTGATAAATGTCTTTTATGGCTGGGGGCTGGGTACCGGTGATATGCTGGGCCACCTTGACGATCCGCTGCAGAGCTTTCTGGTCTACTGAGGTGCAGTTGCCGTACCACACTGAGATGCAGATGGTCAGGATGCTCTCTATGGTGCAGTGGTAGAAGTTGGTGAGAATTTTGGGGGGTAGACGGGCGCTCCTCAGCCTCCTCAGGAAATGCAGGCGTTGTTGGGCCTTTTTCACAAGGGCCGGGGTGTTTAATGTCCACGAAAGGTCCTCGCTGATGTGGACTCCAAGGAATTTAAAGCTGGAAACGTGCTCCACTTCCACAGGCACTGTAGCAGTCATAGTCTTAATGTTAACCGTGCAACGGATTTTGTCAGATGCTGTATGTTCATGCAACTAGAGAATCTGAACTTCAGGCAAGTCAATTTCGTGCACAGAGCATGTTCGCAAAGACCGACACACTCGTGCAAAATGTCCAGTCTTGATGCAATGCTTACATTGAGCTGAGGCAGCGGGGCAGGATGGATTGTTTGCAAGATGTCGATCAGATCCACAACGGTAGCAGGCCCGGTTGGATGTAGGACGAGAAGAAACAGCAGCAGGGCAAGACAGAGCAGGACGAGAAGGAGCAGCCAGCGATGCAGACGGAGGCTTCGGCGGTTTGCGATGGCGGCATGCAGCGCTATGTGCAGACACAGCTTGCACGGGTGTTGAGCGCTCACCAGCAACGAGCTTAGCTTGCTCAGCAATGGCTTCCATCTGTGTTGCAATTATAATGGCTCTTTGCAACGTTAAGTCTGGTTCTAGGAGCAGTCTCTCTCATACACGATGGTTTATAACATTTTCCACCAACTGATCTCATAGCATTACATCCGATTTTACGAACTCACACGTAGATGCTAAGTCTCTTAATGCTGCAACGCACTGTAGCACAGATTCACTGGGAGCTTGAGCGCACTTTCTGAAGGCATGGCACTTAGCTACTATGTTCTGACATGGAGTGAAATGTGCTTCTAAAGCTTTTATAGCACCTTCCATGGTCCGACCTTGGTCCAATAGTGTATAGAAGAGTCTCTGGCCCTCAGTCCCCAGGCAGTGTAGAAGTAATGCTCATTTCCAAGTATCCGGCCAGTCATCTGTGTTCGCCGCAACCACTTGCAGATAGTTGCGGAACATTTTCAACCACATGTTGAATGGCGGTGGAGGCTCACCAAGGCACGGCAACAAAGGTGTAGAAAAAGGTGCAACTGCAGCCATCTTCAGTAGAGTGGATACAGAACTCGTCGCCAATTTGTTATGTTTGGATGTGTGTTGTGTAAGCAGTGTATGTATAAGTAAGTAAGTATAAGTAAGTAAGTAAAGCACTGCGCACTGTAGTAATAATCAATCATTTCCTATTCTCTTCTCTTCTTTTCTTCTGACTTACGTTGCATGCAACAGAGGATTCATAACATTGGTGCCGCCTACTGGCGTATGCATAGAACACAACAATTCTCAGCACTGAAAAGGATAAAAACATACACGAGAAACAGTACTGGACAGGCTCGTCTGTCAGCTTTGGCTTTAATCTCAGTTGAGGAAGAATTTATGGAGTTGAAGTCAAAGGACAAACTTTATGACCCAGCACTTGGTTAAAAAGGATTGCAGGATGGATTTTGTTTTCAAGTGATCTTCATTTGGTGAGTACGCAGCTTTTTTCAATAATCAGCTGGTTTTCTCAATTTTTATTCTATCTTGAAATTATGCAACTTTTGCTGACATTTGCTGTTCTAATGAGGCATCTGTAAATTATTTTTAGTGTGTTTGTAAACGATTGACCAGAGGGGTATACTAGAAGCTAAATTATAAGGTTTTCCGGAACCATCTTTGTGTGTTGTGAAGCCAGGTAGGACAAAGAAACCTTTAATATGTTGAACTTCCATGTGACATGGCTCTGGCTATTATTTTTATTGCTATGTTTGATTTTTATTTGCCACATGTGGTCCTACTGAAGGCCCACGATTCAAGGCCATGGCTTGCCATTGCAATAGACCAAGTACTGCCATTTCACTCACAAATCACAAGACAAGGAAACAATGGATTAAATCACACCAAGGCAGTGTATGACGCTAGACTATGGCAATGTTTGAGTTCATGGAAAACCGCCCAAGCAGACAGCACACCAGTTATTACTGATAAATAATAATGAAACGGACTAGGAATAGGCTTACAACAATGCCATCCTAAGGTAATTACACAGCACAGCTGAATGCAGGTTTCAAAATAAGGCTCACTACGTGAGCTAGGCAACTTTACACATAACTGCAAAAACCAACATTAAAATGAACTTGACAAACTGACTCCAATACAATATACAGCCGCATCATACCACAGTGACATACACGTTATGCAACTAGCATATCAAATAAACTCATCCACCAAATATACAGCAACACAAAATCACAACAGATAATAGTGCTCAATGCACAGACAACACAATCAAATGGTTGTTACCTTTAGAAGTTGCTAGCTAACTAGGCAATGCATTGCTGCATCCGATGGTTGACACTTCAAGGCTATCGTTACTACTTGCTTGCTCGACATCCTCCATCGGAATGCCCTCTTCTTCGATTTGTTTAGCTTTTTTGGAAGAAAAAAAAACCCTAGTCATTAGTATGGTAGTACGTAAGGGCACATGTGAGTATCTGTCATTTCATGTGACTAGAGTGACATGCAAGTGTGGCAAGTAGCACAAGGCCATATAACCAGGACATAACGTTAGTAGAAGATAAACTTGTTTATGCCCAAAAGTATGATAAGTAACATTCCATCATGTAAGTGTAACCATTATTATGCAGAAAACAATAGTAGCAGTAGTAGTAGCATATCAAGACAACCATTAGACTGTCAAAGGGCGACGACTGAAGACATCCTAACGTCATCCTTGCATCGATAGAGAGGCTCCTGCTCCGCCAACATGTCCTGATCAACAAGGTCCCTGATTAAAAGCAGGACATTGACTGACGCAAGTAGATTGTTCACTAGATTTGTAAATGGTATAAAGACAGGGAGGCTTTTGTCTGATTTTCAGTCACTCTGCAGATCTGACTCAGACTTTGATGATATGTCAATAAAAGTCTTATTTTGAAGGATCCTCATCTCATTGACTTTTTTTGCAATTTCTCTGTATCACTGGCCACCATAGAGAAAAATTGGCGTCACGAACAGGATTGGATAAAGCAAGCTGCCTCGACGCAGAGTGGGCCCCGGCTCTGGACTCCTCACAGAAAAGTGGCCACTAAGAGTTAAGCAATATTTTGCTTTATTATAAATATTTCTGTGAGGAGACTGGTGCCGAGACGCCCATTATCTGTGCCGGTAAGAGCTGCTTCCAAAAGCTTACAAAATTTAACGAACAAATTCAAGAGACAAGGGTCCTTCTGCATGGGGGGTTAACATGTGTAGAAAGTGAAGCGTCTATCTTAGGAAAGATAGGGACGAGGCACAGGACAGTATTTTGTTTAACAGTATATAGGGATATTCGGTACCGTTTGCAAAATACAGTGTCTCAGGGCACGGTACAGTATCAAGGAACGGTAAGAAACGTTCGATACAGTGTCCACCAAGACCTAGCTCTCGGGAGTTTAGGCGCCTGTTTAGGGAAACAGGGACAGGTACGGTATAGTATCAGGGCGTAATAGTACATCCGGATACAGTATCTAAATCCTCCAGCCTGAAGGATAATAAGCTTGTTGATAAAAGCCTGGGCCTGGCTGAGCCCTAAACCGGTCCGCAGTCTTGTAAAACCAACGGAGGGGCCGGGCCGCATTCCAGGTTGACTCTCACTGAGGGACATGTGACCCACGACACCCAATAGCAGAGCGTGCCTGTGGACGCCCCTTCTGAAGGCTGGAGAGAGACAGGGGAAAGACGACAAGGTTATCCGAGCCAGCCCGATAAGCCTGTGTGACCCACAGAAACTCCGGGACGGAACCAGCGCCTGACCTCTAAAAAAAAAAAAAAAATTCTCCACAAGTCAGGCCCCTTATAGATAACACACTAGTATAACTTGATAACAGGAGAGGAGGAAACAAAAATAAACAAACAGACAAGATTAGGGGTATAAACATTTTGGAGTCTTTGTGATTTTGTTCTGTGTAATAATATGGAGAAGAGTGCAAGTTAAGATGGAAGAGTAAAAGAGACAAAAGGCATTACAGGAGAACAGACAGCCGAGGGATTAATTGAAGGAAATAACAGAAAAAATTGTTGATAAAAACAAAAAGATTTAGAGACAATTTCTGGAAAGAGCAGTTTTATTCTGATGTGGAATCCTAAGTCATGAAAATAAGCGATCACTGTTACAGAAACTTACTATATTAAGAGGGATAGCTCAATTTGAACAAGAGTGGTCAAAATTCTTGTGGAGTGCATTATTAAATTATTTGTGGAAGCCCCATAAGGACAGGACCTGTATCAGAGGAAATAATAACAACAGGGTGTGGATCGCTGATGGGAGATTTAACTGGAGAAGTCTTCTCCTTCCTAAAAACAACCAGAAATTGGCTATGAAGCACAAATAGGGGTGACTGGAGCATTATTGGTAAATCTAGTTGCGACAATTACAGCAGAAACCCAAACAGTTAATTGACTAAGATCTGGAGGCAGAATTTGCATATTGAGAAGGAGTGCCTGCTGTAACAGTGTAACGAATAAGAGCTTTATTCAAGATAGAAAACAGAGGGGACGATACAGTGAGATGTGAGAGCCCCAAACAAGGGACAATGGCAACCCCTCCAACAGCAGAAAGCATACTGATGATGCAACACCCGCTGTTGCAAGATAAGATTAAAGATGTAAACAAGAGATGGCATCGAAGAACAAGCGGCTTTGCCACTCCGTGGCCAGAGAAAGGCCCTTTTGATCTGAGCATGTGTGAGGAGATGGAGACGCTGATAAAAAAAAATTAAAAAAACATAAACCAAAAGAAAAAACCTCAGAAGAAAAAACAGAAAAGACAAGACGAATTAGAAATAATAAAAATGCATAGGGAACAAGGGGGAAAAATATGTAACAAATACAGGGGACTACTGAGGAAAAAAAAGTAAAAAAGAAGATTAGGTGCCTCCACCACCATATAGTTCCCAGATGATGTTAACCGGGTCACAAACTAAGAAATTCACATTTAAAGGGGAGGCCATTGAGGAAGAGAATAATGAGGAGCCATTCCTTTGGTCAGGAGAAAGCAGTCAGAAAGATACCATAAGTAGTCAGGAAGATACCGTAAGTAGTCAGGAAGATACCGTAAGTAGTCAGGAAGATACCGTAAGTAGTCAGGAAGATACCGTAAGTAGGCAGAAAGATACAGTAAAAAGCACAAGTCAGCAAAAGGGGGCATATGCTGAAGTAAGAGAGGACTTGAGAAGAGCAGAGAGAAAATGGGGGAGAGCGAAGAGAGCAGTGAGGCAGCCGAAGGCTGTCTAGATATGGAGGAGTGTTACCGACAGGAAATAAAAAGGCTGGAGGAGGAGTTACGAATGCAACAGGAGTATGTTATGAGGGAAGCAGAGGAGGCAGCAGAACAACTAAAGCAGATGAGGTTCAGAGGAGAGAAAGGGACTCCCTATAGGGCGAGAAGTGGCTGCACCGCTGGGACCCTGACCGGCTCATTTACATTCACCCCGGAGGAGGGGAGGGGGAGTGCGGGTGGAGCGGGGACTGGGCTGTTGAGACTGGACCCCTCTGCCTGGAGCCTTCATTCTCCCAGGGAGGGGGGAGAAAGTGGTGCTATGGCTCCTATATTGGTAAAAGGGAGAGACATGCGGTACACTCCATGGACATCAATGGACATGGATGGTCTTATCAACAGGCTCCCTAATCTGCATGAAGGAACAGAAAAATGGATACAAGCCTTTGAGGATGAGACTGTGGGTCAACTCCTGGCAGTAGGAGACATGAAGGCTATCCTAGGAAAGATCCTAGGCAAAGGGGCAATGGAGGAATTGGTGAGCTCAACTGCAATGTACAAAGCTGCCACATCCCAAGCAAATGATGGGGATCTGTTTAACCCCTACAGACCATCTCTGTGGGTCAGAATGAGAGAGCAGTTCCCGGCCCCCATTAAACCAGGCATGTTACGTGGTGAACCAATTGCTGACAAATAAAATGCAGTAGCCTACATTTATAAGATCCAAAAGATGTGGAGACAAGAGCTGGGACAGAATCCTGAAAACAACAGTCTACAACAAGCCATGTTTAGAGACTGTGTTATCAGAGGAATGCCTGGACCAGCAAATAGTCGGTTGGAAGAAGTTGTGGGGTTACATACAATGCCATACCTGCAGTTCTGTGATCATATAGCCCATGCTGTGGATAAGTACAGAAGTCAGGAACAGCGAATGCTGGAACATGACAAAAATTAGCAAAGAAAGTTGACTCAACAGCAGCTGACAGCTGGGAAAAAGCAGGCGCAGGGGGCAATGGCAACCACCCCCACACAACCACACAAAGGGGGAACAACAGCAAGCTTTTCAGGCTCCACAACCTGCCCCTGAACCTCCACAACCTGCCCCTGTACCTCCACAACCTGCCGTGCCACCCATGCAATATCATCCAATGGCCACATATCAATAACCTCCCTATCCAAGAGAAGGATACCACGGGTGGTGGGGTACAGGAAACCCAGGACCATCCCAAGGAAGGAGGCCGGGAAGAAAACCCAACAATGGACCAAAGGCCTGCTAGGGATGCGGACAGAGGGGGCATCTGAGAAAGGAATGCCCCACACAACGATGCCCACAAGCATCACAGCAGGACATGAGACCCCCCTCAGGACCTGTCAATGTTTGGCAGGGCGCCAACCAGGGGTACTAGGGATACCCAGAGGATCTAATGGGGGAAAATCAGCTACCCATGATCTCAAGGGGAGCTGATAGTGAACCAATGCTGCAGGTTCAAATTGAAGGCAAAAATACACCAATGATGACAGATACAGAGGCCACCTACACCTGTGTCTCACGATACTATGCCTCTCATCTCCCCCGGTCTGGACAATTTGTCAAGAGGGTTGGATTCTCGGTAAGGTGCTGCTGATTCCCACCACATAACCTGTATCCCTAGCTGTGAATAATCAAGAAATACACATCCCTATATTAATATCAGATAGCACTCCAGTCAATCTGTTAGGGAGAGATGCATTGTGCAAGTTAGGATGTAGAATCTCATGCACATCAGACGGAATTTACATAAGCAACAAAGCCTTGCAGATGCCAGTGCTAGGAACAGGCAGCACAGCAACTGTATTTTGGTTAGGACAGATGCAGCCGGAAGTGCAGGAAGTAGTAAACAAATGGCTACCCTTTATTAGGGCACAGATACCACAGGCAGTCGCCCCCTCTCTACACTACCATTGCACCCTGCAATACCATGAACAAAGAACTGACATGCTTAATGACAAATGGATAAAAGAGCAACCACCTAATGTGCAGATTAACACTGCAGCCATCATAATTGGGAAACAAGGTGCAGCTATACAAATTGAAACAAATCCGTATCTAAAAACTCAGTTTCAAAGTGCCCCATGCTACTCCTCATATTTCATTATTGATAAATCCTGACTATGAGTCAAAACACTTGGGACCAATGGTGTTCGAGGCATAGTCCAAGAAATGGGAGAAAACAGAAAATCCCAATATCTGGCATAGCTTAGATAAAAACTTCATCAAGGTAATGATCTCCATGTTGGCAAGAGCCACACCTCAGGTGATAAGAGTGCCAGAACAGGTAATGGCACAAATGAGCCAGGAAGACCTAAAAGCAGACATGCTCTCAAAGGTGCCACAACAACTCTGGTCACAGCATGACACGGATGTAGGTCTGGTCCAATCAGCTCAACCAGTAGAAATTAACCTTAAGCCAGGATGCAGACCACCGAGAATCAAACAGTATCCAATAAAACCTGAGGCTGATGAAGGTATTTCCAAAACCATTGACGGACTCATACAGGCTGGAGTTTTAATAAAAACCAGCTGTCCAGCCAATCCACCCTGTCTTAACAGCAGACAAATCTAAATATCGTTTAGTCCATGACTTACGAGCGATCAATGAAGTAGTGGAAGACTATGATGTGGAAGTTCCGAATCCTCACACTTTGCTGACAATGTTCAGCATTTTTTAGCATCCCTTTGAGCATAAAATCTCAATATCTGTTTGCATTTACTTACCGCAAGCAACAGTATACATATACACGGCTGCCACAGGGATTCAAACACTCCCCTCATGTCTTCAATAAGGTGCTGAAGGAAGATTTGGATGCGTTAGCTGAAAAAGTAACAAGTACGATCATACAGTACGATGATGACTTAATCATCTGCTGAGACACCATAGAGCAGTGTCATAAAGACTCTGTCGTAGTCCTGCAGGAATTGGCTAAGAGAGGACACAAGGCATCCCAGAAAAAACTGCAGTACTGTCAACCAGAAGTAGAATACCTGGCCAGAATACTGAGTAATGGACAGAAACAAATATCCTCTACTCAATTAGAAGGGATTGCTAAGGCACCCAAGCCTCAAACAGTCAGACAAATGATGACATTTCTAGGCATGACAAGCTACAGCTCAGACTGGATAAATGACTATACTGCTATTACAGGCCCATTGCACAGTATGATTAAGGCTGAAGGTACCGAAAAGTTACATGCTCCCCTAACATGGACACCAGATGGGGAAACGGCGTTTGTAACTATAAAACAACTGCTACAGCAGGTACCGGCATTAGCACTTCCTGATTATGCAAAAACCATTTCACCTGTATTTTTCCCACAGGCAAAATCATGCAACAGCTATTCTTATGCAGCACACAGGGGTGGGAAACAAGAAACAACCTCTAGCATATTACTCCACTGCATTATCACCAGTGGAACAGGGACTGCTACCCTGTTATCAGGGTCTAGCTGCAACCTACCTGATGTATGAAAAAGCATCCACTATCACTATGGTATATGAAGTGCAAATACATACTCATCACAAATTGGCAAATTTGATTGAGAAAGGCAAATTTGTACTTACTACCCAAAGATTGAAGACCTATTACAACCTGCTCCAGTACCCAGATGTGAAAATTAAACATTGTCAGACAGTCAACCCAGCTGATTCAATCCCGCTACCAACAGACGGGATACCGCACGACTGTGATGCAGAAGTGATCATGTTTTTAAAGCTACATGCAGATTTGCAAGCCAAACCTATAGAGGATGCTGATTTGTGCTACTTTGTAGATGGCTCCTGTTATAGGGACAATGATGGGTTAAAAGCAGGATATGCGGTAATCCAGATGGATGAAACTGAGTGTCCAGTCACAGTCAAAGCAGAACAATATGCACAACCTTGCTCTGCCCAATTGGCAGAGCTAATAGCCTTAACTGAAGCAGGTCTGTTGGCAGAAAATAAGTCAGTTATGATTTATACAGACTCTGCTTATGCACACAGCGTGTGTCCTCTGTTCAGATCAATATGGAAATCAAGAGGGTTCAAGAAGACTGATGGTTCACCCATACAGCATCATGAGCAAGTCATAGCACTGATAGAGGCAATGATGCAGCCAAAACAAATAGCAATTATAAAATGCAAAGCGCACAAAAAAAGACAAATCTAAAGAAACAGTTGGAAACAATGCTGGAGACGAGGCCGCCAAAAGGGCTGCAACCTCATCAGTCACAGCACAATTAGCATTAACAGCAGAAATAACAACAGAAATCACAGAAAAGGATATTGCTGATATCCAAGCAGCGGCATCAGATACGGAGCGGTTGCTATGGCAACAAAGGGGGGCTTCCCAAGACTCACAGGGCATATGGAGAAATCATGAAGGTCTCCTGGTTGCAACAGTTGACCTACTCTCCCTAGTGATTTTGGATGCGCATGGTATTGACCATTGTGCAAGGGGGGAGGTACTAAGAAAAATAGCACAAATGGGATTCTGGTCACCAAAATTACAAACACAGATAGATGCAGTACTAGGACGATGCGAAATCTGCATAAAAAACAATGTTAGAAAAGGTATACCTACCCCAATTGGACACATCCCTATTCCAGAGGGGCCATTCAAACACATCACAACGGATTTCGTAGACATGATAAAGCCAATTCAAGGAAAAAGATACATGCTGGTAGTGGAAGATCGATTCAGTAGATGGGTAGAAGCCACTCCAGCCAAACATCAGAGTGCTGACACGGTCATAAAATTTTTATGTAGAGAAGTAATCCCTACATTTGGGATACCATCTTTGATAAGCTCAGACAACGTAAGGCCTTTGTAGAGAAAACTATTAAAGGAATGTATCAGAAGTTAGGGATAAAGCAAAAGCTAGGATGTATTTACCCCCCTCAATCACAAGGGATGGTAGAAAGGGTGAATGGAACAATAAAAGCCAAGCTAAATAAGATATGTGCTGATACTAAACAACTGGGTGGATGCATTACCGCTTGCTTTAATGGCTTATAGGTCCCAGACTAACTGCAAAATGCAACTAACCCCGCATGAAATGCTAACGGGCCGGCCCATGCCTAGACTGCTGTATAGATGCATGCAAAAGGGACTTAACTTGAGGGTATTGGAAGATTAAATAAAATTGTATGTGAAGCAACTGTCTAATGTCCATCGAGTTATCTATCAACAAGATAAGAGTAAGGAGAAGGAGTGGTTTACAGACCAGGTCCAAAACCAGACCCAGCCAGGCAACTACGTCTACGTGAGGGCCCTCAGGAGGAAGTGGAACACCCCGAGACGAGAAGGACGATTGAGTGGACAACTGTACAATAAGACAACTGTAGAACAGGACTCAGTTTCTCAAAACACGTCAGTGATAGGGTGAAAGGCCCGGCTGACCAGCATTATGGAAAATATACCACTCAACACTGGGATTGGACCTGTTAAACGGCAACTCCCACAAACTAGCTATTGTGAAGATGAAATGTTATGTTATTGTGCAGACTTCTCCCCTGTGCTTTCTGATATCCACAAGCAGGTTAAAGCAGTCTTTCCCTAGCCAGTATCCAGACCACTACATTGCTTGAGGCCAGGGGACTGGACAGTGGTGAAGGACCTAAGAAGAAAGGATTGGAAGCAACGGAGGTGGACCGGGCCATTCCAGATCTTATTGGCAACAGAACCAGCAGAGATAGATGACAGCACAACAACGCCCGACACACAGAAAGGGAACTGATCTGTCCCCCGTTTTGCAACTGGTGCACAGGGAAGGGTGAGAAACTGCACTAGGTGCTCTCGTTTCCCTGAGCTCAAGAAACCGGACAAAAATTAGGATGACAGTGACGTTACCCTACTTTAAGTGAGAATGGTGCCCCCAGTAGACTGGATTCTGCCCTGTCATAACAAGGATGAGTGTTTACGAAAAATGAAAAAAAAAAACTAGTTAAGTGTATGATATACTGTATCAAAGAAAGATTATCATGGCTGATCGTAGGTAGAGATGCTAGCAGTGCTTAAAGCGCTTTAGAAAAAAAAGTAAGGAATAATAAGAACAAAAATGAGAGGGTTAAGAGTCAAGTGGAAGAAAAAGGTGTAAGTAAAGAAAGGACAAAGAGAGGTTTTAAGGCAAGGTTGAGGCCTTGTAGGCCTCAAAGGGGGGAAATATATGGTAATAAATAAGGGCACATGTGAGTATCTGTCATTTCATGTGACTAGAGTGACAAGCACGTGTGGCAAGTAGCACAAGGCCATATAACCAGGACATAACGTTAGTAGAAGATAAACTTGTTTATGCCCAAAAGTATGATAAGTAACATTCCATCATGTAAGTGTAACCATTATTACGCAGAAAACAATAGTAGCAGTAGTAGTAGCATATCAAGACAACCATTAGACTGTCAAAGGGCGATGACTGAAGACATTCCAACATCATCCTTGCATCGATAGAGAGGCTCCTGCTCCGCCAACATGTCCTGATCAACAAGGTCCCTGATTAAAAGCAGGACATTGACTGACGCAAGTAGATTGTTCACTAGATTTGTAAATGGTATAAAGACAGGGAGGCTTTTGTCTGATTTTCAGTCACTCTGCAGACCTGACTCAGACTTTGTTGATACGTCAATAAAAATTCTTATTTTGAAGGATCCTCATCTCACTGACTTTTTTTGCAATTTCTCTGCATCACTGGCCACCACATTAGCCGGACATTTTTTATTGTGGCTGCTTCTTTCACTTCCTTTTTTTTTCTTTTTTTTCTTTTGGCAGCTGGGCTTTTAGTTAACACCGTCCATTTTCTGCTGCTTGGCTATTTTTCCCCACACACTTCTCACTGCTACAACCTAACTGATAGTGGGTCAGGTAAAAATTAATGCCACTGTTTTTAACCTTGACTTGGCTTAAGAAGGGCTGCTGAAGCGTCATGTGATGTAGGCGGAAAGGTTCAGGCTACCGATTCCTGCATGCGTGACAAACCCCGGATAGGCACCTCCTCGTGGTATTGATCGGACTTCACTTGTGGAGTTGGCGTAACCAGGGCAGCACTCAGCTGGCTAAAGCCTAACGGGACCGCGGACTTGCGGTTATAAAAATCCCACAAATCCCTGGCTCATAAGTGCCTAACAAGTGGGCAGTCCGGACTCCCAATCTGACCATCACTTGGGTGCAACCTGTGGCGGATCCCATCGTCTTCACTTTTGTGTTGCCATGGAACTAAATCCTCCCAGGCCAAGCAGTGTGGACCAGCGTCGCGACCTGATCACCACTTTAATCAAGGCTTTAGCGAATGGCTCCAAGAGTTTTTCAAACAAAGTCCATTGGCGATGCTGCGGCACGACGGGAGCAGGGAATGATCATCCTGGAAGCTCCGGGCTCCAAAGGCACACAATTGGCAGCAAGGATCTGATGGTCGTCTCTACATGAACCCGGGCAACTTTATGTGGATTCGGCAGCAACCTTGCGACGGAGCAGCCCTTTTTTAGGGACAGCACTGCTCCCCCCAATCAGGAGAAGGCCCTAGAGAATGTGGGCTAAAAACAGCTGTTTCCCATGCCTCCTGACTGGAATACCGCGTCCAGTGAGAAATCAATTTCTTGTGGGTGAAATAAGGAAATTTTTACACTACTGACTTTTGGAACCTGGAACATTAGGACTCTTCTTGATCGGAGTGACTCTGATAGACCAGAACGACGAACTGCCCTTATTGCACAACAAATCTCTCGTTTCAACATCAATCTTGCAGCTCTCCAAGAGACAAGACTTGCAGATGAAGGCCAACTCAAAGAAAAAGGTCTCGGATACACGTTCATATGGAAAGGATTAACAGAAACAGACCGCCGAATTCATGGAGTCAGCTTTGCGATCAGATCCAAACTTGTCCGTGACCTGAATCTAACATGTCCGCATTAACGAACGCATTATCTCCCTCAGATTACCACTTCAAAATGGATACTTCCTGACTGCCTTCAGCACTTATGCTCCAACTCTTGATGCTGACGATGAGGCGAAAATAGCTTTCTGCAACACCCTATCAAAAACTATTTCCACCGTTCAAGCAGCTGACAAGCTCATCCTTACGGGTGACTTCAACGCTCGTATTGGCAGAGACAGTACAACATGGAGCAACATCACTGGGAAGCATGGAGTCGGTAAATGCAACTCAAACAGAAGCCTTCTCCTTGGCCTCTGTGCGGAACATGGCCTCATCATCACAAACACTATCTTCCAACTCAAACTGAGCCAGAAAACTACCTGGATGCATCTGCGATCCCACCACTGGCATCTCATTGACTTTGTGATTGGCTTGGTCCTTCATACGTACAATGTCCATGTCACCACGGCACTCCTGCATGCTGACGACTGTTGGATGGATCATAGGCTGGTCATCTCCAAGCTCCATCTGCAACTCAAACCCAAGCCTAGACGCCCGGCCATGACCATCCCACTAAAGAAAATTGATGTCTACAAGCTTGAAGATCTCAGCGTAAGAAGACGCTTCTGGAATAAGGTCATGGAAGTCCTGAAAGATGTTGCTCTCATCGAAAAGAACCCCATATCAAACTGGATAAACCTAAAAACGACCCCCCTCGCTATAGCTGAAACCGAAATAGGTATTGTGAAAAGACGTCACCAGGATTGGTTTGATAAGAACCAGGAAATTTTCAACCTGATTAGCACAAAGAATCAAGCTCGTCTCTCCTTGTAGAAAGATAGAACCTCCAAGACGAAAGAAGACCACTACAAAAAACTGAAGTCAAACACCCAAGCTCAACTCCGCTCCATGAAGGATGCTTGGTGGCAAAGTAAAGCCCTTGAGATCCAGGGCTACGCAGCCAACTCTACGACTGTTTCTCTGCTACCTGTGCCATCTACAGGCCCACCAAGACCGCACCAACACCAATGAAAGCAGAGGACAACGTAACAATTCTGAGGGACGACGTAGCCATCAGTCAACGATGGAAACAGCACTTCCACCAGCTCCTCTGAAAACCATCACAAGCGTCTCCGGACTGCCTTGATGGCTTACCCACTCTGCCGCAAAAACTGTGGATGTCTGCACCTCCTTCCACCAAGGAGCGTCAAACAGTGATCGCTCAGATGCGCAACAACAAAGTGGCTGGCCCCGACAGAATCCCTGCAGAACTGTACAAGTGTGGAGGACTACCTCTTCAGAAACGACTGTACGAAATCATCCTGCACATCTGGGAAACTCGGACCACCCCAGCTAAGTTCAGAGATGCAAACATCATTACCATTTTCAAAAAAGGGGACCGAGGAGTGTGCGGCAATTACAGAGGAATTTCGCTCCTCTCAACAGCTGGGAAAATCCTGTCGCGGATCCTTCTGAATCATCGTTTTTCATCTTTTTCGACCTTGAGAAAGCATTTGATTCTCTTCCGAGAGCCACTTTGTGGGATGTGCTATCCAAATTTGGATGCCCTGACCACTTCATCCAGATGATCCGCGCCCTCCATGATGACATGAAAGGCCGTCTGTTTCCGTGGAACCCTTTCCGAGCCTTTCCCCATGGATTGTGGAGTAAAGCAAGGCTGTGTTCTAGCGCCTACGTTATTTTCCTTATACCTGGCTGCTCTCTTGCAGACGACAGATCAGTCACCCGACGGTAAAATCAACATCCGTTACCGCTTTGATGGCAGCCTGTTCAATCTCTAGCGCTTGAAGTCTAAGAACAAGACATCCATCAACACCGGCATTGAGCTTCAATATGCTGATGATAATGCTGCTCCTGCCATGACTCCAGAAGGTCTTCAGTTGATCGCCAACTCCTTTGTTCAGGCCTATGAAAGTTTTGGCTTTTCTGTGAACATCAAGAAAACCAAAACGCTTGCTGTTGAGCCTCAGGATACCCCTATAGATACCCTATAGAACAAGTTCTATCCTTTCAGTACGTTGGAAGTATCCTTGAAGAAACATGCAGTCTAGAACCGGATATCACCAACAGACTGAAAGCTGCCAACACTGCCTTTGGCCAACTTTCTAACCGTGTTTTCTATGACTGTGATCTCAAGACATCAACCAAAATCATGGTTTACCATGCAGTGGTTCTTTCAACCCTCCTATACGGTTGTGAAGCCTGGACCCTCTACAAATACCAAATCCATAAACTAGTATGCTTCCACCAGCAAAAACTGAGAAGTATTCTGGGAATTTCCTGGCAAGAACGAGTCACCAACAATCAAGTTCTCGAAAGAGCCGATCTCCTTTCCATCGAGACGACAATTGAACATCACCAGCTGCGGTGGCTTGGCCACATCCAGATGATGCCAAACGACAGACTCCCGAAACAAATTGTATACTCCGAACTAACTGAAGGTAAAAAAAAAGAAAAAAAGAGGAGCTCCCAAAAAACGCTACAAGGACTGTATCAAGGGAACGCTGATTACCTTCAACATTGACCCTAAGAACTTGGAAAAAGTAGCGGAAAATCACAAGCACTGGAGAGCTGCCTGCCTGGCTGGTTCCATCAAGGCTAAAACAGACAAATGAATGCATGTGGAGGAAAAGTGCCGCCACCGAAAAATCCGCCAAGAACAGAGAGCTCCAGGAATGGGTCCACCCTCTACTACCCCCTGTCCACACTGTTCCAGCCTCTTCTATTTTCACCTTGGACTGTCGAGCCATCTTCGTTTTAAGCACACACCTTAATCTCTTGGAATGGGCCCTCGGACACGAGAGACGCCAACGACAACGACTTAAGAAAAACTTTAAGCCACCTGCTCTCTATGCCCACCCTCCTTGACCGTTAGCCGATCTATACAGTGTACTGTGCCGCTTGCAGTAAATTCATACAAACATACAGATAACCACACCACAAAGTACAGATATACAGTGCATCCGGAAAGTATTCACACCCCTTCACTTTCCCCACATTTTGTTATGTTACAGCCTTATTCCAAAATGAATTAAAATTCCTTTTTTTCTCATCAATCTAAACACAATACCCCATAACGACGAAGCGAAAAAGATGAAAGTCTTCATACTGGTCACCTCCGTTGGCCTGTGTGCACTACATAGGCATACATCACCAATTATTACATAGCCCAGGTCCAGCTTCTGGGGTATGTGGGGCGTTGTGGAGGTCGCTGAATTCCCTGCAGACTGAGGCAAGTGTTGGAGAAAGCAAGGGTGAGGAATTTCAGACTGAATAAAGAAAAATGTAAAGTAGGCCTGGAGGAAATCAAATACCTTGGTCACATTCTCTCAAAAGATGGTTTGAAACCGGATCACAGTAAAATAGAGGCTGTCAGAAAAATGCCCACCCCAGAATGCAAGAAGGGTGTGGAGCGATTCCTAGGCATGGTCACATTCCTAGCAAAGTTCATTCCAAATTTGTCACAACACACTGAGCCATTGCATTGACTTACTAGAGATGACGTCTCCTGGCAGTGACAGGATGAACATCTGCACCCATTCAACAAGCTGAAAACAATACTCACTGAAGCCCCCTTACTATGATACGAGACTACCTGTAACAATCTGTGCTGATGCATCTAAAAGCAGACTGGGAGCTGTCTTACTTCAAGAGGACAAGCCAGTAGCATATGCATCACGCGCGTTGACTGAAACTGATCAGTGCTACGCACAGATTGAGAAAGAAATTTTAGGAATTGTGTTTGGGGTAGAACGCTTTCACCAGTTTGTGTATGGAAGAGAGGTCGAGGTCCAGTCTGACCACAAACTGCTTGAAGCAATTATGAAAAAGCCGTTGAGCAGCACTCCAACTATAATACAGAGACTGTTAATGAGATTACAGAAGTATTACGTAAAAGTACAATACAAACCAGGTAAGGAAATGCATGTTGCTGACGTGTTATTCCGAGCATACTTACCAGAGATTGACTTACCTGATAAAAGAAACAGAAAATCAGCTGCACATGTTGATGTCAAACCTACCTGTGTCAAATGAGAAATTAGAAGAATTCAAAAATTCAATTCAATTTTATTGTCATTAAAAGGAAACTGGAAAGGACGTTAACACTGACAAAACTTTGCGAGACAGTACTGAATGGATGGCCTGAAAGGAGGAGCCATGCTGCAAAAGAAATACAAGGGTATTGGAACTTCAGGCAGAAAATTTCAGTTGTGGATGGAATTGTTTTTAAAGGAGAATGACTCATCATTTCAGCAGCAATGACAGCTGAAATGCTAAAGAGAATTCATGAAAGGCATTTAGGCTTAGAAAGCTTTAGGCGGAGAGCGATAGATGTGCTGTTTTGGCCTGAAATGTCTCAGAGCATAACAGAGATGGTGAACAACTGTGAAGTGTGCAGCATACACCAAAAAAATGGCAAACCAAAGAGCTGCTGCACCCACACACTGTTCTTGAAAGGCCCTGGCAGAAGATAGGTATTGACTTATTCACTTTTTTTTCTTTTTTTTTTAATTTCTTTCTGATTTTTCCCTTTTTTCTCCCAATTTAGTGGCCAATTGATCCCTATTTTAATTCAAACACCCACCCTCGTATTGCATGCGTTCGCCAACTGCATCTCTCCGGCCGGCAGTCTCGAAGGAAAGCGCCTCCCCACTTTCGTGACAAGGCGAATCCAAGCCGAACCACTGTTTTTCCGACACACACAGAGACGCATTCACATGACGAACACAAGCCGACTCCGCCCCCCTCCCGAAGACAGCGTTGCCAATGATTGCTGCTTCACCGAGTCCGGCCATAGTCGGATCTGACGAGACCGGGGCGTGAACCCCAGTCCCCAGTGGGCAACTGCATCGACACCAAGCCGATGCTTAGACCGCTACGCCACCGCGGACGACTTATTCACTTTTGACCAGAAGGAGTACCTACTTTTAGTGGACTATTATTCCAAGTTTACTGAAGTAGAGTAGCTGAAGACATTACATTACATTACGTTACAGTCATTTAGCCAAAGCTTTTAGCCAAAGCGACTTACAATAAGTGCATTTAACTTAGGAAATCAGGAGAACTACTAGTCATCAGAGGTCATAAGTGCATCTAAACAAGCATCTAAGAGCAAAACCAATGCTAAAGTAAAAGTGCAAGAAAGGGATTTTTTTTTTAAATGAGTGAATACAATAAGTGCTAAGAACAAGTAACAGGGTAGTAGTTCTTAAAGAGGAGAGTTTTCAACCTGCGCCGAAAGATGGGCAGCGACTCCACTGTCCTGACATCAGTGGGGAGTTCATTCCACCACTGTGGGGCCAGGACAGAAAGCAGCCGTGACCGGGTCGATCAGCAGCGAGCGACGGGGCAACCAGGCGTCCTGCGGTAGCAGAGCGAAGTGGTCGGGCGGGGGTGGAGGGCTTGACCATGGCCTGAAGATAGGAAGGAGCTGTTCCTTTCACTGCCCTGTGGGCTAGCACCAGAGGGACATGAGAAGGGGAGTTGTGTGGGAGAACTTAGGGCAGTTGAACACCAGACGAGCTGCAGCTTTCTGAACAAGCTCCAGAGGTCTGATGGCCGACGCTGGGGTGCCAGCAAGGAGGGAGTTGCCGTAGTCCAGCCGGGAGATGACCAGAGCCTGGATGAGCACCTGTGCCGTCTCGTCGGTGAAGAATGGGCGAATCCTCCTGATATTATAGAGGAGAAATCTGCAGGAGTGAGCAACCGATGCAACGTCTGAAGCAAACGACAGTTGGACATCCAGGATCACACCCAGATTCCTCACAGTCCGAGTTGGCGTCACCACGGTGTTGTCAATGGTGATGGCCAGGTCTCGATGCAGGCAACCTTTCCCTGGGAGGAACATCAGCTCTGTCTTGTCCAGATTGAGCTTCAGGTGGTGTGTCGTCATGCACTCCGAAATGTCAGTCAAGCACGCAGCAATGCGTGTCTCTACTTGTGTGTTGGAGGGAGGAAAGGACAAGATCAGCTGGGTGTCATCAGCATAACAATGGTAAGAGAAGTCATGCGAGCGAATAACAGAACCCAGGGATGTCGTGTACAGGGAGAAAAGGAGAGGACCCCCAGAAACGGACCCCCAGAACCGAACCCTGTGGAACGCCTGTAGTCAGTCTGCGAGGCTCCGACACAGATCCCCTCCATGTCACCTGGTAGGAGCGACCCGTCAGGTAGGTTGCAAACATTGAGAGTGCAGAGCCTGTGACACCCAGCCCCTTGAGGGTAGAGAGGAGGATCTGGTGGTTCACTGTGTTGAACGCAGCTGACAGGTTCAGGAGTATCAGGACAGAGGAGAGAGAGTTTGCTCTCGCAGAGTGCAGCAATTCTGTCACTGCAAGGAGGGCCGTCTCTGTCGAGTGACCCACCCTGAACCCAGACTGGTTGGGGTCCAGGAGGTTGTTCTGGTGGAGGTACACAGAAAGTTGGTTAAAGACAGCACGTTCGAAGATTTTGGATAGAAAGGGTAAAAGGGAAACCGGTCTGTAGTTTTTGACGTCAGAGGGGTTAAGTGATGGTTTCTTGAGAAGGGGGGTGACTCTAGCAGTCTTGAAGGCAGATGGAAAGCATCCTGCCTGGAAGGAGGTGTTGATGAGGTGGGTTAGATAGGGAAGGAGTTCAGGTGCTACAGACTGAAGAAGAGGGCAGGGGACAGGGTCAAGGGAGCATGTGATGGGGCGACTGGATGTGATGAGGTTTAGAACCTCGTCGGGGGAGAGGGGAGCGAGGTGGGATAGGGTGGGATAGTGCAAGCAGAACTAACCGGGTGGTGAGAAAAGGAGGATCTGATGTCGTTTACCTTCTTGTCAAAGAAGTTAGCGAAGTCATCAGGGAGAAGGGAGGAAGTAGGAGGAGGAGGTGGGGGTTGAAGAAGTGTAGAGAAGGTTTCAAAGAGTTTCTTAGGATTAGAAGCAGAGGATAGGATTTTAGAGCGATAGAGGGCAGCCTTAGCAGCAGAAAGGGAGGAGGAGAAAGTGGAAAGAAGAGATTGGAAGTTGAGAAGGTCCTCTGGGAGTTTGCCTTTTCTCCATTTGCGCTCTACCACTCTCAAATAGTCTGTCAGTACGTACTGAGTCGGTCAGCCAAGGGGCAGGTGGAGTTGGGCAGGCCTGGAGGTGAGGGGACAGAGATTGTCCAGAGAAGAGGAGAGGGTAGACAGAAGAAGATCAGTAGCAGTGTCAGGGGGTAGGAGAGAGAAAGATTCAGGTGTAGGGAGGATAGAGGTAACAGAGGAAGAAAGATCAGTGGCGGAGAGAGAGCGGATGTGTCTACGGGTGGAAACCATTTGGGTAGGGGAAGGGGCTGAGGGGGTTGAAGAGAGGGAGAGAGAGTAGGACATGAAATAGTGGTCAGAGAGCTGGAGGGGAGTAACAGAGAGATTGGAAATAGGACAGTGTCTAGTAAGGATAAGGTCCAGCTGGTTGCCGGCCTTGTGGGTAGGAGGTGAGGGTGAGAGGCGAAGGTCAAAGGAGGAGAAGAAAGAGAGAAGAGGATCTAGCTTGTTAGTGTGGATGTTGAATTCACCGAGAAGGATAAGTGCAGAGTCATGAACAGGGAAGTGCGAGACAAGTATGTCAAGCTCCTCCAGAAACTCACCAAGGGGGCCTGGTGGGCAGTACACAACCACGATGGTGAGCTTGACTGGATAAGAGACAGTAACAGCATGAAATTTAAAAGAGGGCGGAGAAATTTGTGGAATGGAAACAAGAGAGTATTTCCATTTCAGGGAGATTAGCAGGCCAGTACCACCACCCCGCCTCCCAGCTCTAGGGGTGTGAGAAAAAGAGTACACATCAGACAGAGCTGCGGGTGTGGTAGCATTTTCTGGCATGATCCAGGTCTCAGTTAGAGCAAGAAAGTTGAGGGAGAGCAAGGATGCGTAGCCTGAGATAAACTCAGCTTTCGGCACCGCAGACTGGCAATTCCAGAGCCCTCCCATCACCACTTCCTCAACGTGAGTGGAGAGAGTAGGATAGATGAGATTGGTAGGGTCACAGCGCCTAGAAGTGACCCAACGTCTATGCCAGCCCTGGGAAGAGGAAAGGACAGGAATGTGAAGGAAACACATAGTCTATACTCGGTACACAAAATACAGATGACTGACCGGATCTAAAAAGAACAGCCTGTGCTTGATGAAGTCTTGGCTTGAAAAAGTCGCGCTGGCCTTTGTTCACACTGGCCTTCGTTCAACCTAGGCTTGTTTGCCTGACGCTTGGAAGCTTACGGTTCCAAGTAGCAGCAGTGACTTAAAGAACACTGATTGCTAATTGTCTGCCATGTGTGCAGGCCACACCCTGGCCACTTAACACCCAATTGGCCAAAGTGGTACACTGAAAATAGGCTTATTGCCCAGAAACTGGACACTTATGTAAAACTCTATCAAACCTCACACAATACTATTAAAATTGCAAACAGCAAGTTACCAAGGAATATATTGATAAGCTAAAAGGATAACTAAGTCAAAACAGCTAGGCAACAAGAAATATTTAAGGGCACACTAGGTGAAAAACAGCTACAGCTAGAATAAGTAAATAAGACAAGCAAGTAAATAGAATAAGACAGCCACAGCTAGAATAAAATCCCACTAGGAACCAGCAGCAGATATATAGAGAAAATGACTAACACTCAAGCAGCTGGAGTAAGACTAATAGCAACTTGTTAAGCAAGAAAGATGATACTTGTTCTATTCTAGACTAACCAGCAATTCAGAATCGCTCCAGAAGTTAAAATGCACACTGGATTGAAACTGAATCAGGCTAGACTTATAAATCCCTGTGATGTTCTGGCCACACCTTGGCCACTTAACACCCAATTGGCCAAAGAGGTACACTGAAAATAGGTCTATTGCCCAGAAACTGGTCACTTATGTAAAACTCTATCAAACCTCACACAATACTATTAAAATTGCAAACAGCAAGTTACCAAGGAATATATTTATAAGCTAAAAGGATAACTAAGTCAAAACAGCTAGGCAACAAGAAATATTTAAGAGCACACTAGCTGAAAAAACAGCTACAGCTAGATTAAGTAAATAAGACAAGTAAGTAAATAGAATAAGACAGCTACAGCTAGAATAAGATCCCACTAGGAACCAGCAGCAGATGTATAGAGAAAATTACTAATACTCAAGCAGCTGGAATAAGACTAATAGCAACTTGTTAAGCAAGAAAGATGATACTTACTCTATTCTAGATGAACCAGCAATTCAGAATCACTCCAGAAGTTAAAATGCACAGTCAAGACACAAGAAGTGCAATAGACATTACCCATTTGAAGTCCCAATTCGACAGGCATGGAATTCCTGAAACATTAACTTCAGATAATGGGCTGCAGTTTAGCTCATGCGAATTCGAAGCTTTCGCAAAAGAGTGGGAGTTCAGTCAAAAAACCTCAAGCCCCCACCATGCACAGTCGAATGGAATGGCTGAAAGAGGAGTACAGACTGTTAAGCTCATGCTCTAGAAGGCTAAGGCTGATGGGAAAGATCCTTACCTCTCTTTGCTGAACCTGAGAAGCACCCCCATAGAGGATATTGGAGCATCACCAGGCCAACTGTTGATGGATCAACGGGTGAAAACGAGACTTCCAACTACACCTCAGTTGTTGAAGCCTCAGATGGTAACCAACACAGTACAGCAGTTGTTGGAAACAAGGCAAAGGAAGCAGAAGGAATACTTATTCTGATTCTGATTTGACCAAGGATCCAAAGCACTTCAGAGACTCCAGGTTGGTGACAATGTCAGAATATGGCAGGATGGCACATGGAATCCAGCTCAAGTAACTGCACTTGCTGAGCAGCCGAGATGCTATGTTGTCCAGACGCCTGATGAACAGGTGTATAGATGGAACAGAAAGTTTCTAATGCAATCAAAGGAACAAAGTAACAGCAAACCCAAGGACATGGACAATCAAAACGTGAGTCAGCAGAATGCGAGTGACCACACAGGGAAAAAACATGAACTGAACACTCAAAACAAAACACCAAAAAGAGATGTCAGTTCAGCAGAGCTCCCAAGTCTCCCTGTTAAAACCGCAAGTGGTGGAGTTGTTTCAACACCATGGAGGCTTATTGAGGAGTAGCTCGATGGATTGGTCCATGTTTAAATAGACGGTTTAATGCCAGAGACAGTTTGATGGTTTAAAAACAAATGTAGTTAAAATGAATGAAAGACTGTTTTAAAGAGCCATGGGGGAGGGGGGGCTGTTGAAGCTGAAACCCATTGAAAATATACTGTCACGTTATGTTGGTCAGTGACATTTCTGTTTAAAGTGATGGGTGTGCTTGGCTGGAACAAAAACATTCACTCACACTGGCCCTTTCTGGATAATATTGCCCACCCCTGCTCTGCACAGTGTGGTTTTAGTTCCTTTATTAGGAGCTGTGTTTAAAAAAAAAAAAAAAAAAAGGGGGGGGTCATGATATGAGAATTATCTGCCAATCGCCAGCCCGATGCACTGCCATGTATTGTGGAAGTTACGGGGTGAGACCGGAAATAAAAAAAGAAACATGTCTGAAACCCAGTTCGGAGTTCCCGTGCCTGCTCCATTAAACCACATCGAAACAGGAAAAGTGTTGTTAGTTGAAATCATCCATGATCTAGATACACACAAAGGTTTTGTAGGCTATGTAAGTTTTACAAAGGACAGTCGTTGGTTTTAATTTTTTTCCTTTAATTTTTCTTTTGTTTGAATCTTCCCTTGTTATTTAGAAAAGTACTACTGTTTGTACATTGTATAAATTCGCTATTCAGTTGCGCACACTGATTTTGCGACACAAAGAGTTTGCTAGATGGACTCTACTTTCCTTTCATTCATTTGCTACTTTAATTTTTGTTTCTTTGTTGGCAAAACTACTTTGGTAGACTGTGCACGTGCTGCTTTCTTTCTCTCTTCCTCTTGCTATCTAATTTTTTTGCCTCAATCTTATCGCACTGCTATTGCTGTGCACCATCTCGTCAGCGCAATGTTGCGTAGCCTCTCTCAAACACCTCCTCCCCCTTCCAGCACGCACACATGCGCGTGCACACACACTTCCCCACCCACACATACATCTCCTCTCTAGTGCACGGCAGCACACACATACACACGCACACACAATACTTGCACAGCCTCACTACCTCACATCACACTTTGTGCCTTGATCATTACATTGCTGTTCATCACTGTTAGTACCTGATCAGTATTAGATAATGTGTTGATTAGTATCAGTAGATTTTCTTTATTGATTGCTCTAAAAAATTGCTTTCATTGAAGTGAGTAGTTGTTGTCCTTCACTTCACTGAAAACCATTTACAATTTATTATGAAGTAGTTGTCCTATGGCGACAGGCATGGCATCCAGCGCTTTACCTGTGCCCCCGTCCATAGGGTTAGTGGTTGTGTCAGGAAGGGCATCCAACGTAAAATTTTGCCAAATCATTATGCGGACTGACAAGGCCGCCATCGGTGCTGTGCCCTCACAGGGTACAGGGAAACTATCAAATCCGCTGTGGCGACCCTTGGGAAACAGGGAACAAGCCGAAAGAAGAAGAAAAAGTGAGAAGTTGTCCTGCCTGTTTTGTGACCATATTTATTGAAGCCTTCCCTTGCCAATCAAAGTACTCCAATCAGTGCAACATTGATTATTCCATCAGTTGTAATTGTTTAATTATGAAATATTAAACACCAAAGTTAATTGTTTATAATTTTATGAGACTGATTTTACGAGACTGATTTGATAACCCTGTTGCATCCACACTTTCGATAAAATGGAATCAAATAATCTAAAGTTGCTCGGGACATCCATTTTAAATGTTTTAAAAAGCTCTCTCCATATTGCAAAGTGATTCGTTATTTCTGCAGTTTGTTTCACTACAGAGGATGTGGGGAGGCATCATTTGAATTTCCAAATGATATCCAGGATTTCCAAAGCGGTAGGTGTAGGTTGTTAGCAGGTGCATTCGGCACCCTTGTAGCAACTATCTTGTGTTTAGAAATCCTCAGACTATCCCCAGATCGCTGGTTGTCTGGTATCACGAGACAAGGGCCAGAACAGGCAGAATAACAATTTAAGTCACGGATTTCACCCTTAACTTGCTTACATTGCCACATATCTTTGGCACTACGCAGACACTCCGTCAACTCTGTGGTTTGATATCTGTTGGTGAAATCACAGCATATCAAGTATATCCTGATTAGACAGGAAGTCAAAATAACGCTATTTCAGTATTTTCTTTCTTACTTTTTTGACATAAATTGTCAAAATGGTGTATGGCATGATAAAATAAGCTAAAATTAAAACATTTGTTATTTCAGTGTAACTTTAAAAGGTACACCATGACACTGACCTGTCTATACTGACATGGGCAATTGACAAAATGTATTCCAATGTACAGGCATGAGTAGCATTAGCATTTTAGCTAATCAAGTTTGCTTCACTCTTTGACTCTGACACACAAACACACAAAGTAACACCAACTTGTTGTTACCAGTTTCCGTGCCTGATTCTGACTCAGCTGCTGCTGCTGCTCTTCAGTCTGGAGCTCTTCTCTGCTGCCCACTGCAAAACCATGAAATCCACTTAAATGAAACTCATGATTGGAGTCATAATTGGATTCGATTGCATTCCAATTACATTACATGATCTAGCTGTAGTAGTATCTAAACAATACTCCCAAACATATTGGCTTAAAGTTACTTATTTGTTTACTTGAAGTTCATTTAGACTGAAATCAATATGATGGTTAACTTTTGTTTGTACCGATAGTAAAATTAAGTAGAAAATGCATGTCCTGCAGAAAATGCGCATGAATGCTGAAAGCTGAAGGAAATTGCTGAAGCAATGCAGAAAAAAAGATGAAATAAAGAATCAAAATGTGGAAGCTGAAGCTGAAATAAAATGGAGGCTGAAAGCTGAGGTAAATGACTGAAGCAAAGCTGAAAATGGCTGATAAACCAGCTGACATGAACTGAAATGCATTTAATTGCTTAACTGAAAATCGTGCACGCTAAAGTGAATAGTGGCACTTGGAAGCTGAAGTCAGTACCTAAAGAAGCTGAAAATGCTGAAATCTTAACCCAGGTTTGTTTTTCGTTTGTTTAGGGTTTAAATAATTAATAGGAACAAACATCTTTGGAATGGTCCAATATTCAAGGAGTAAGGGGTAACTGGCAACCACTAAACAGCTGCTGCAGTGTAATCAAACGGGGCTTTTGTCTGCCTCAAAGTACGGCCACTCAAGTGCTCGTTCCTGCCACCGACAGCTTGAGTGTTATTCTGAGTGTCTGGCAACACTATGGACAGGATTCCTGCAGACACAGACCTTCAGTTGAAGAGTAAGGTCCTTTGTGTTGAACCAGAAACGTTACATTAGGGTCACCAGACTCCACTGAAAAAAAAGAAAACCCGCCATTTCACCTCGCAGAACAAGGGGGTTGCTGCTGTGCCGCTGCCTCCATTGGTTAGTTTGTTTGTGGTATTGTGGGACTTTCAGTGGCGTAATCAGTATTTCGAACGCCCCCCCCCCCGGCCCCGCCAGGCCAAGCCCCGGCCCCGGCCCCGGCAGGCCAGGCCCGCCCCGGCCACGCCAAGCCCGGCCCCGGCCACGCCAGGGCAGGCCCGCCCCGGCCCCGCCAGGCCCCGCCAAGCCCCGGCCCCGGCCCCGCCAGGCCAGGCCAGGCCAGGCCAGGCCCGCCCCGGCCACGCCACGCCAAGCCCCGGCCCCGGCAGGCCAAAGCAGTCAAACAACTTGTTTTAGAACGGTTGACATAGCGGCAGTTAGCATTAGTGGCTATACTAGCGTTAGCATTTTGTTAGTTCGTTTAATGGAAATGGGGTTTGTTTCGGAGAAACCCTGCTAAAGCACAATACCAGCACACTGTGGGATCAGACGAGCACGGCCCGCTAGCTGAAGAGAAGTCCTCTTCAATCACGATGAAGAGGACTCCTCTCTCTCTTCATCATGGAGACACGTCCTCTTCATCATGATTGTAGGAGCCGAATCGAATTCATATCATAAATCAACAGGACATTTCAACCATTATTGAAAAGTCACTACATAGGCTAAATTCTTACCCTTCCTTCTGTTTTGGAAAAATCCAAAAAGATCGGGTTGTTTTTTTTGCCCTGTACGCTCCGCCATTTCTCCTCCACTCCTCTCCCGCGCTTTAACTTGTGTCACGTGACGCGGCGCTGCCCGTCAGACCCGCCCACACTTGCGCGGCGCGCCCGCACACACGGAGTTAAGCGTAGAGACCGAGAGACCTGAGTTGATGCTGACGGGCTGTTACGTTATGGAGACTACCTACCTAGCGGACACACACGTCACGTCTTGTGTCGGGCTTCACACAGCGCACATGTAACATTATATTCACATAGATCACATGTAACATTATATTCACATAGATCACATGTAACATTATATTCACACAGCTCACATGTAACATTATATTCACACAGCTCACATGTAACATTATATTCACATAGATCACATGTAACATTATATTCACACAGCTCACATGTAACATTATATTCACATAGATCACATGTAACATTATATTCACATAGATCACATGTAACATTATATTCACACAGCTCACATGTAACACTACATTCACATAGCTCACATGTAACATTATATTCACACAGCTCACATGTAACATTATATTCACACAGCTCACATGTAACATTATATCCACACAGCTCACATGTAACATTATATCCACACAGCTCACATGTAACATTATATTCACACAGCTCACATGTAACATTATATTCACACAGCTCACATGTAACATTATATTCACACAGCTCACATGTAACATATTCACACAGCTCACATGTAACATTATATTCACACAGCTCACATGTAACATTATATCCACACAGTTCACATGTAACATTATATCCACACAGCTCACATGTAACATTATATCCACACAGCTCACACGTAACATTATATCCACACAGTTCACATGTAACATTATATCCACACAGTTCACATGTAACATTATATCCACACAGCTCACATGTAACATTATATTCACACAGCTCACATGTAACATTATATTCACACAGCTCACATGTAACATTATATTCACACAGCTCACATGTAACATTATATTCACACAGCTCACATGTAACATATTCACACAGCTCACATGTAACATTATATTCACACAGCTCACATGTAACATTATATCCACACAGTTCACATGTAACATTATATCCACACAGCTCACATGTAACATTATATCCACACAGCTCACACGTAACATTATATCCACACAGTTCACATGTAACATTATATCCACACAGCTCACATGTAACATTATATTCACACAGCTCACATGTAACATTATATCCACACAGCTCACATGTAACATTATATTCACATAGCTCACATGTAACATTATATTCACACAGCTCACATGTAACATTACATTCACACAGCTCACATGTAACATTATATTCACACAGCTCACATGTAACATTATATTCACACAGCTCACATGTAACATTATATTCACATAGCTCACATGTAACATTACATTCACACAGCTCACATGTAACATTATATTCACTACCAGGTCAAGACCTGTGGTTAAGCCAAAAGTTATCTCTGACCTGTGACTGTTTGAAATCAACCTAAAAAAAAAGCAGAAAGGCTGGTATTGTAGTGAATTCGGGGGGCAACCACAGGAACTGCCGCGGCCGGGATGCGAACCCGTATCGCCCGCACCGCGGGAGACATCGCTAACCGCTAGACTTAAGGGTCAGACCCGCCAATCAGTGGCCAGCGTGTCTACTTATCCATGCACGTTACAATATTGTGTTGCAAAAAAAAAAAAAAAGGTGTTGAAAATGTGAATTGATGTTGCACTGAAATATGTGTATTTGTTCATGATGTTCCGGAATGTTAATTGAGCTACTCAGGGCCATTGAAGATTCATTTGCATATTTATTTCATTGGTGCAATAATTGAAAATGTCTATTTTCTTATTGACAGATTTATGTTGACAGTATAGCTTACTGCACTTGCATACCACCAAGTATTTTTTTCTTTAAAAGAAGGGGAACATAATATCCATAGGTCAGGATATAATGGTATGGTTCAGTAATGGTCTAGTCCAGTACGATGCTAGGTGATGACGTCACTGACCTATTCGGGAGATTCAGGAAATGTACCAGACGGAAGGGATTGTGTATGCATGGCAGACAACAGTAAACACGGAACACCAAACGTTATTTGATGTGTGGACATTGCTTCATTCGAGACACTGTAGAGTGACCGTTAGGAGGCAACCCTTTTAAATATTACAAGATGGACGAGAAATAAGAATTCTGGAGTGAATTGGACGACGTGAAGGAGAGGGTACCCAAGGAGGAGAGAGTAGTGATTGGAGTGGACTTCAATGGACATGTTGGTGAAGGGAACAGGGGTGATGAGGACGTGATGGGAAGGTATGGAGTCAAGGAGAGAAATGTGGAAGGACAGATGGTGGTGGATTTTGTGAAAAGGATGGAAATGGCTGTGGTGAATACATATTTCAAGAAGAGGGAGGAACACAGGGTGACGTACAAGAGTGGAGGAAAGTGCACACAGGTGGACTATATCTTATGTAGGAGGCGCCATCTAAAAGGGATTGGAGACTGCAAGGTGGTGACAGGGGAGAACGTAGCTAGGCAGCATCGGATGGTGGTCTGTAGGATGACTTTGGAGACCAAGAAGAGGAAGCGAGTGAAGACACAGCCGAAGATCAAATGGTGGAAGTTGAAGAAGGAGGACTGTTGTGTGGAGTTCAGGGAGGAGTTAAGACAGGCACTGGGTGGTAGTGAAGAGTTGCCAGATGGCTGGGCAACCACTGCAGAAATAGTGAGGGAGACAGCTAGGAAGGTACTTGGTGTGTCATCAGGGCAGAGGAAGGAAGACAAGGAGACTTGGTGGTGGAATGAGGAAGTACAGCAAAGTATACAGAGGAAGAGGTTGGCAAAGAAGAAGTGGGATAGTCAGAGAGATGAAGAAAGTAGACAGGAGTACAAGGAGATGCAGCGTAAAGCAAAGAGAGAGGTGGCAAAGGCAAAGGAAAAGGTGTATGGTGAGTTGTATGACAGGTTAGACACTAAGGAGGGAGAAAAGGACTTGTACTGATTGGCTAGACAGAGTACAGAGTACTCCAATCAGTGCAACATTGATTATTCCATCAGTTGTAATTGTTTAATTATGAAATATTAAACACCAAAGTTAATTGTTTATAATTTTATGAGACTGATTTTACGAGACTGATTTGATAACCCTGTTGCATCCACACTTTCGATAAAATGGAATCAAATAATCTAAAGTTGCTCGGGACATCCATTTTCAATGTTTTAAAAAGCTCTCTCCATATTGCAAAGTGATTCGTTATTTCTGCACTTTGTTTCACTACAGAGGATGTGGGGAGGCATCATTTGAATTTCCAAATGATGTCAAGGATTTCCAAAACGGTAGGTGTAGGTTGTTAGCAGGTGCATTCGGCACCCTTGTAGCAACTATCTTGCGTTTAGAAATCCTCAGACTATCCCCAGATCGCTGGTTGTCTGGTATCACGAGACAAGGGCCAGAACAGGCAGAATAACAATTTAAGTCACGGATTTCACCTTTAACTTGCTTACATTGCCAGACATCTGTTACACTTCTAAGTTGCATATTATGCCAAGTAGAACCGAATTAAATCATACACACACCGAGAGCCATGTTTCGCATCACTTCACTTTACTCCATATTAATTCTTCCTCCCCGTGCCGCATCAAAGCGCGACGTAATGACGTAATCAATACACGACACCCTCCCCCCTTACTTGGATTAGAACTCTAATGTCTCCTTTACAGGTCACTTGAACAACATAACCATATATCTGAATGTTAATAACATATTCTCTCACAGAATAAACATTCCTGCCCCCTAGCATTGTGTATTCATGTTCTCTATCACCACACACATGAACATATGCATTCTCACATTGAATTCACTTCATAACAAAACCTGTGAATCTCCGGGGCATCTTTATTTCTCGGCGAGGTCTCTCTGTCCGTGCTGTCAGAGGTCGGCATGGGGATGATGACCCCTGACTGGGTGTCTCTGGTGTGGACCTCTCTGTGTGTTCAAGTCCCTGGTTTTCTTTCTCACTCAGTGTTGTCTGCGTTTCTTTTCCAGCAGGTGATGACGTCAGCTCAGCTGGTGTGTACCTTTGGACATGGGTTGTGTTTCTGGAGTACTGAGCTCCTGTGGGTGACTCGACTACCACATTGTTACCGTTCTTACTGATTACCGTGTGTGGTGTCTGGTTGAAAGTTGTCGTGAACCTATCTGCCTTGTCCCGTTTCAAAAGGACTTCATCTCCCACTTGTACTTGGGATGGTTTGGCTCCGCGTCGGTCGTCGGCGTATATTTTGGACTTCCCCTTTCGCTCTGCATCAGTGTCCCGTGCCTCCAGGTCACTCCTAGGTGTACTGATGTCCGGCAGCTTTCCTCTCAGCTTTCTGTTGAACAAGAGTTCGGCTGGGCTCTTGCCCGTGGTGGAGTGGTCTATGGATCTGTAGATGGTGACGTACCTCCGGAGTTCCTTCCCCCAGTCCAGTCCGCCCGCCTGTGCGATGTGGATCCGTTTCATGATCGACGCGTTTTGCCTCTCCACTTCTCCGTTTGCTTGTGCCCATTTAGGCGTTGTTTTCACGTGCTGTATGCCGTTGTCTTGACAGAACTCCTGGAACTGTGATGACAAGAACTGTGGTCCACAGTCGGACCTGATAGAGACAGGTAGACCGTGGTGGCTGAATATGTTCTCTAGACGGTCTATCACTTTGTCTGTCGTGGTGGATCGCATGATCTCGTACTCATAATATCTGCTGCAGTAGTCTACAACTACTAAGATAGATTGTCCTGTTGGTAACGGACCTAACAAATCCGTGGCAATATCCTGCCATGGTCCATCAGGGAGAGCTGTGGGCCGCAATGGCTCTGGTACGTCGGGCCGCGCCACTAGTTGGCACCCGTGACATGACTTAACATATTTCTCTGTTGCCCCGTACATCCCTGGCCACCACACCTTTCCCCTGAGATGCTGTTTTGTCCCTACAACATACCTAAATGTCCTTCATGAGCTAACGCTAGAGTTCTGTTCTGTAGGCTCTGCGGTAGAACAATTCTCGTTCCTCTTAACACTAACTGTCCTATAGTGCATAGTTCCTTTGCAATAGGCGCATAGGCTGAACACTTCTCAAACCAGCCACTCTGTATCGTTTTCCTCACCTCATTCAGTTCTTCATCCTCTGCAGAGGCTCTCTCCACCTCTTTTGTAGTCAGCGCCCTGGGCGTCGCTTGCACTGCCACAAACCGCACGTATTCTTCCGCTCCATGTGCGTGTGTCGTCTTCTTTGCAGTGTCCCCCAGGAGACGAGACAGAAGATCAGCAATGTTGTACTTTCCAGATATGTGTATCACTTGAAAGTCATAAGGTTGGAGACGGAGCACCCAACGCTCGATCCGGGCGCACGGTTTTGATCTGGGGCTGTAGATCACCTCCAGAGGCTTATGATCCGTTATCAGGTCGAACCTCTTGCCCTATATGTATGGGTGTAGGCGTTCACATGCCCAAACCAGTGCCAGGGCCTCGCGCTCCGTTTGAGAATATCTCCTCTCACAGTCTGTCAGGCCCCTGCTCACATAACATATAGGCACCATAAGTCCCTGCTGTTCCTGTACCAGAACTGCTCCTGTGCCTACCGGCCCTGCATCAGCTATCACGTTTGTGGGGGCATCTTTATCAAAGTATGCCAGTGTGCCCGCCTCAGCTAACTTATTTTTCAGTGTCTCAAATGCCTGTTTCTGCTCTGGGCCAAAGACAAATGGCACATCCTTTTTGGTCAGTCTCCGCAGCGGCTCTGAGATGGCGGCGAACTGCGGTATGAATCTACTACTGTACCCGGCCAAGCCCAGGAAACTGCGGACCTCTGATCCGTTCTCCGGCTCACATGCTTCGGCCAGTGCTCTCACTCTCTCGCTTGTGGGCCCTATCCCCTTCTCTGATAGTAACATGCCCATGAACACTAGTTTGTCCATCTCAAACTGACACTTCTCACCATTTAAGGTCAAGCCGCATCTCTCAAGTCTCTCCAGTATGGCGTGTAGTCACTGGTCGTGTCTCACGATCCGGTGCGTGGACGATGATGTCATCGGATATGTTTGCAACTCCTTCGATGCCAGCCAGTGCCGTTGCCACTTCATGTTGGTACTGCTCACTCGCAGACGAGACTCCAAATGAGCCTTTTGTAGCGGTATGTTCCACTGTGCAGGGTGAATGTTGTTATGGCTCTTGACTCTGGTGTGAGCTCCATTTGATGGTAGCCCCATTTTAGATCGAGTTTACTAAACACAACTGAACCGTTCATGTCATGTAACAGTTCATCTACTGTCGGGATTGGATATCTTCCCCGGATGATAGCCCTGTTTGCCGTTCTCATATCTAGGCATAGTCTGATGTCAGCATCTTTTGCTTTGGGAACTACTACGACTGGGTTTACCCACGGTGTTGGGCCCTCAGCCTTTCGATAATGTCCATGCTTAGCAGCTCCTCTATCTTCTTGTCGACTGCCTCCCTCAGATGGAACGGTACTCGTCTCAGTGGTTGTGCTACGGGTTCCACGTCATTGTCGATGTGCAGACTGATCTGTTTGGTGTTGAGCTTACCAACCCCTGTGAAGAGCTTTGGGTACTTCCTCTTTACCTCTGCCCTGATATCAGTCACCGCTGCTACATCTACACCCACTTTTAGCACACCTAGCTCCATAGCTGTCTCTCTCCCTAGCAGTGGTATTCCCTGACCCGCTACTACTGTGAACTCTGCTTGGGTTTCCCTTTTCCCTATCTTCACCTCACATGTGAACACTCCCTTCACTGGCAGTGGTTCCTTTGACGAGTATGTATACAGCTTTTTGTCTGAAGTGAAGGACTGACACTTAAATTTTTTCTCTCTTTAGTCCTTCCCATGTGTTTTCATCTACTATATTGGTCGTAGCCCCTGAGTCAATTAACATTACTAGGTCTACACCACCCACATGAAATGTTAATCTATCAATATTTCTACTGTCACGTACTACAAATGCATAATGTTTATCCTGTTGCTCTTCCTTTTCTGAGTCTACATATTTCACTGACTGTTTGCCACCTTCAGATTTGCACATTTTCGCATAGTGGTCTTTACCACCGCACTTCCTGCAGGTTTGCCCGCGTGCTGGACATGTTTCATCTTTTGCAAAGCGGTCTCGGTGCCCACAACGATAGCACACGTTCTCGTTCCCTTTTCCTTCCCCTTCCCGTTTTCGGCTCTTCTTGGCCCATTTCCCTTTGGATACCTGGTTCACAGTCTCGGTTGCCTTTGCGTCCGTGTTACTCACTCTCATTGCTGCCACCTGTTGTTCTACTCTTTCACACTGCGCAGCAATCTCTGGCGCTCTGGCTAAAGTCAGTCCCGAACCCTCCTCCAGCAGCTTTCTCCGCACGTATTCTGACGTGCATTTACTCAGCACCGCATCCCTGAGCTGGTTCGACATATCCGCCCCAAAACCACAGTCTTTAGCTGTCTGGCGCAAACGTGTTACAAACTGCTGTGCAGTCTCGCCATTGTTCTGGGACAATTGGCAGAAAGCCTGGCTCGCGAACGCGGTATTCACCGGAGGCACGAGATAGTTATTCAGCGCCTCCACTGCTTTGGCCTCATCTTCAGGACCTCCCGTGTCGTCAAGGGTAGAGAAACCGTCCTGCACATCTGTCCCTGCGTGGTGCAAAAGTCACGCTCTTCTCCTAATCTTTGTACTTGCGCTGACATTGTCCGTCATTATCAGACCTTTACCATCTGTGAACAACCCGGAAGCCGTTAGCCATCTACTCCACGAGGACCTGAGCGTAGCAGGCTCGTCGTAGCAATCACACTTGGGCACGGTGGTGTTCTCCATGTCGCGGACGAACTAAACCCACTTTCCAGATTTAACTATTCGAATCTAGGATCCTCGCCGCCACTGTTACACTTCTAACTTGCATATTATGCCAAGTAGAACCGAACTAAATCATACGCACACCGAGAGCCCTGTTTCACATCACTTCACTTGACTCCATATTTATTCTCCCTCCGCGTTCCGCATCAAAGCGCGACGTCATGACGTCATCAATACACGACACATATCTTTGGCACTACGCAGACACTCCGTCAACTCTGTGGTTTGATGTCTGTTGGTGAAATCACAGCATATCAAGTATATCCTGATTAGTGGGAATAATAATTTTAAGACAGTATTCAAATGAGATAACAGAACATGGGCACTGCTTAGCATCCTGTCCCAAAATCATACTTAACTATTCTCGTGTTTGCATTGTACAAAAGCCATCAGGTTTAGAGCATCTTGCGAAAATTCACAAGCAGAATTTTTTAAAAAGCACCAGTGACATGATGAGGAAATACGTACTGGTAAATCAAAAGACTGAGCAAAGATTTGGCTGCCCTAATCATGTAAGGCTTACACAAATTTTGACCTTACCGCTATAAAGATAATCACATAAAGAAATGTACATGACTGTCTCTAAGGTTGAGCAGGGGCTTTTCCAGGATTTGAGGACATTTGGGGCTTAGCCCGGACTTCTGTAGGGGGTCTTCCCCTGGAATTCTTTTTTTAAATAAACAAGCTCTATTTTGATGATTTTAATGCACTCGGGTACCTTATTTACATTAGAAGTACATGTCTTAATCACTGAAAAATTGAAATGTGTACCTCAAAAACTCCTACTCTGGTAGGAATTGTCATGTACCTTGTGATACACATGACAATGAAGTCACCACAAAAGAGTTATATTTTTATATATTTTACAGGAAGTCAAAATAACGCTATTTCAGTATTTTCTTTCTTGAGAGACAGAGAAGGTTGGATGATGTAGGGATGGTGAATCAGGAAGTTCAGTGGATTAGCAAGGAGGAAGTGAGGGCAGCTATGAAGAGGATGAAGAGTGGAAAGGCAGTTGGTCCTGATGACATACCTGTGGAGGCATGGAGGTGTTTAGGAGAGATGGCAGTGGGGTTTTTAACTAGATTGTTTAACACAATCTTGGAAAGTGAGAGGATGCTGAGGAGAGGAGAAGAAGCATACTGGTACCGATTTTCAAGAACAAGGGTGATGTGCAGAACTGTATCGACTACAGAGGTATAAAGTTGATCAGCCACAGCATGAAGATATGGGAAAGAGTAATAGAAGCTAGGTTAAGAGGAGGAGAGGTGATGATCAGCAGCAGCAGTATGGTTTCATGCCAGGAAAGAGCACCACAGATGTGATGTTTGCTTTGAGAATGCTGATGGAGAAGTATAGAGAAGGCCAGAAGGAGGTACATTGTGTCTTTGTAGATTTAGAGAAAGCTTATGACAGGGTGCCGAGAGAGGAGGTGTGGTATCGTATGAGGAAGTCAAGAGTTGCAGAGAAGTATGTAGGAGTGGTGCAGGATACGTATGAGGGCAGTGTGACAGTGGTGAGGTGTGTGGTTGGAATGACAGATGGGTTCAAGGTGGAGGTGGGATTACATCAAGGATCGGCTCTGAGCCCTTTCTTGTTTGCAATGGTGATGGACAGGTTGGCGGACAAGATCAGGCAGGAGTCTCCATGGATGATGATGTTCGCAGATGACATTGTTTCATTGTGATGACATTGTATTCCATTGACATTGGAATACCTACGCATGAATGAGAGGGAGGACAGTGGAATGGTGAGGATGCAAGGAGTAGAGGTGACGAAGGCATATGAGTTTAAATACTTGGGGTCAACTGTCCAAAGTAACAGGGAGTGCAGTAGAGAGGTGGAGAAGAGAGTGCAGGCAGGGTGGAGTGGGTGGAGAAGAGTGTCAGGAGTGATGTGTGACAGAAGGGTACCAGCAAGAGTTAAAGGGAAGGTTTACAAGATGGTAGTGAGACCAGCTATGTTGTATGGTTTGGAGACAGTGGTGCTGATGAAAAGACAGGAGGTGGAGCTGGAGGTGGCAGAGGTGAAGATGATAAGATTTTCACTGGGAGTGATGAAGAAGGACAGGATTAGGAACGAGAATATTAGAGGGACAGCTCAGGTTGGACGGTTTGGAGACAAAGCAAGAGAGACAAGATGGAGATAGTTTGGACATGTGTGGAGGAGAGATGCTGGGTATACTGGGAGAAGGATGCTGAATATGGAGCTGCCAGGGAAGAGGAGAAGAGGAAGGCCAAAGAGGAGGTTTATGGATGTGGTGAGGGAGGACATGCAGGTGGCTGGTGTGACAGAGGAAGATGCAGAGGACAGGAAGAGATGGAAACGGATGATCCGCTGTGGCGCCCCCTAACGGGAGGAGCCGAAAGTAGTAGTAGTAGTAATAGTAGTTCTAATCACCTCTATGCCAAAACAAAACAATTATTTTTGTTTCCTATGACTCCAGTTAAGAGAACATCCGTTCAGTTGATCTGAGGCAAATACAGTATGATAAATCCACTTCAGCAAGCTCCAGTACACATAAATTGTTAATCTCAAATATTTTATTTCCATGTAAAAGATTCAAGTCTTTCCACACCACACTGACAAAAAATTACTTACATAAGTTTGCTGTATGAACGAGTTCAATAAAACTGGAAGTCCTGTTTAACACATATTTGGAAAATAAAGACAGAAGTTAAAGTAAAAAGTAAAATGAATCTGGAGAGAAATGCAACATTAAGATGTGATGTAAAAAGCTGACACTGTTTACAAGCTGGGTCATTGATGAAGGTTTCTGTCATCTGGCTGTTCTAATTTGGGAATTTTTTTCATCATGTGTACAGAATGATTATTATACTTAGCTACTATAATATACTAATAATCAGTTTTCTATTCAATAAAGATGATCTATACTGTGGAATACCTACTATATCACTATTGCCAAACAGTCATCAACATTTTCAAAATGTAAGCTTAGGATCTCCCTGCTGAATCAAATATACACATAGGCCACATAACCTGTCCTGACTTTGCTATATTACATACATATACATACACACATACGCACATATACTTCATTGTTTACACTTTTCTTTGTATGCTCTGTTTCATGTCTATTGCATTTATCATCATCACTATCACTATTTTATTTAGATTTCTTTGTTTTATACATGTCATCATTTACACTTCTTTTTATGCTGTTTTGCATTTATTTATTGCATGTATTATCATCACTATCACTATTGTATTTTGATTTGTTTCATCTTGTGAGGCATACGTGTTTCTTTTTTAATTGTATGTTTTGATGTACAGTAACATGTCACCTTAGAACCTCTTGTTATAAGGATCAGTATCCCTGAAACAGTATCGCTTTAGAGAGCTTCTTTCGGAAGCTACCACTTTGCAGTTGCAGAGTGTGAAGTTCGGCAATGTGGCACTGCCTCAATTTGTGGAATGTGCTGACAACTAATGACAGGATGGAAAAGTGGTGGTTGTCAATGCCGTCCTGAGTTTCAACTATATGGTCACCAAGACTGAACACATCCTCTGAACCTATGTCAGGCCTGGCCATGTGGTTGACAAGGGAAACGCTACATTAATGAGCTGCTGATGTCATATTGGTGGTTTGTCGAATGCAGTGCTCTGCTGAGCGGATCACTTTGACAGTGCCCTACAGACGGAATCATCAAGCCTCCATTGTTCTCCAAGGTCAACAGGTGGTAGCTTTCTGAAAATTATGCTGGTACAGCATCAGACACCAAACTGTTTCGGCACACATCACATGCAAGCTGCTTCATCACCTGTCGTACAACAAATCCTCCTATGTCCACCAGTGCATGCTCCGTCAGACCTCCGAAGTGAGTTGGCAGGTAACTGTGGTCCAAGATGACACTACAGACCACGTCCTCAAACGGAGAGGAGAGCATGTCAGAGTCATTAGCCGGCACTACAGATGACATGTCCACAGCAGCCAAGGACACCATCTCATCCTGGGCCGTCACATTGCCAGTGTTCCCCGGAGAAACCCCACAGCGGACCATTACATACATTTTGTTTCTGTCTCCTTTCATGATCCTTGGTGTTTCTCAACTGCCTCTGCAGCTCCTCAACTCTCGCTTCAGCCTCAGATAACTTATATTTAACTTGGTCAGTGTCAAGGCATAATGATGATAAAATGTAGCACTTGTTGGGTAAGCACTATACAGCACAACTAAGTATATTGCAAAAGTGCTGTGGATAAGAACTGCTTTGTTACACTTACTGAGGTTGAGAAGTTCTGCGGTTCAGGAGATTCAGACACAGGATCATCACTTGCCTCACCAGCTTGTGTTGATGTCCTTGTTGACCTGGCTTTATTGGGAACCTTCAAATTAAGTAAGAGATCAATATTAGAAAACTCTAAAAAGGGATGTTTACTTTCAATATCAGGTTTAGTGGTAATTCCAGTTACGTTAGCAAGAGATCATGTACAGTATATGCTCATCATTCCAATCAGTTTCCATTATTAACACTGTTTACCACAAATAACACTATATTCTTTTGACTTAAAAATACACTAACCTTGTTCAGATGGTCTGGAAAGGATACAAAAATTGAAGGGATCACACATTCCTTCACATGCACAGTTTGCCCAGTTCTGTCAAAATCCTCTGCCTTTAAATGACAGCTGCAGAGAAGTGTAGTATTTGTAGGCTCAAAATCCTTGTGTCTAACAGCTGTGACCCAAGCTTTCCTTAGTCCAGGATTTTTTTGGGAACCTTTGACAAAAACAAGGCCATCTCAATATTACTTATGGCATGTAGCTGAATGGGGCAGCCAGTACATTAAGGTAGCAGCATTAATACGGCTTAGTAGATCTAGCTAGCTAGCTAATTTAAACTTGGTAGATTGTATAATCTCATGAACACATTCCAGATGATACTTTTTCTATAAAATAAATTATACAACTAATGAGATGAGGTGTAGCTAAATATCACGTTTACCCCGAGTTGTACTAGTGCTTCAGCAAGTTAGCTAGCTAGCTAGCTAGCCAGCCATGTTTCCATTAGGTAGCCAGCTAACATTAGCTAACGTTACAACAGTGTCAGGTAATTTTCAGGATAGCCTGAGGTGATATTTCACGTTCACTGCCTTCCGAAACTAAAATATTGTTATATAAAATTATTGTTAATAAAATTGCCACTTACTTGTGAAAAGTTGTACCGCATTTGCCTGTTTTTAATGTTTCTTCAGTTCGAAGAGCCAAACGCAGCTCACGCCTGAGGCATTTTCCGATCAACTCAACTCTCAGACTCTTGACTCGGCTGTTGACCGACCCAACATGGCGATCAGGCAGACACACACGTCAAATTCCAAACCAGGTATCTACGTACGCATATCTGTGGTTAGACCAGCCTCGGTGCTTCCTCTTCGGGCGCAGCTCCAGACAGGGCCGTGGTCCCTCGGCCCACAGGACGCAGCACACCAAGCTCTCCCAGCCGATCCAACCAACTCCACGGTCACAGACATATTTCTTCACACGATGACACAAACTCAGACACAGACGTAGACATGGACAAAGACACTGCATATTCGGAACTGGGGGAGGCCGCCACAAACGTGAGTTCGCGCCGCCATTTTCCCCAGCTTCCATTCAGCATCCTTCTCCCAGTATACCCAGCATCTCTCCTCCACACATGTCCACACCATCTCAATCTTGCCTCTCTTGCTTTGTCTCCAAACCGTCCAACCTGAGCTGTCCCTCTAATATACTCCTTCCTAATCCTGTCCTTCTTCATCACTCCCAGTGAAAATCTCATCATCTTCAACTCTGCCACCTCCAGCTCCTCCTCCTGTCTTTTCATCAGCACCACTGTCTCCAAACCATACAACATAGCTGGTCTCACAACCATCTTGTAAACCTTCCCTTTAACTCTTGCTGGTACCCTTCTGTCACACATCACTCCTGACACTCTTCTCCACCCACTCCACCCTGCCTACACCCTCTTCTTCACCTCTCTCCTGCACTCCCCGTTACTTTGGACAGTTGACCCCAAGTATTTAAACTCATCCACCTTCATCACCTCCACTCCTTGCATCCTCACCATTCCACTGTCCTCCCTCTCATTCATTCATAGGTATTCCGTCTTGCTCCTGCTGACTTTCATTCCTCTTCTCTCCAGTGCATACCTCCACCTCTCCAGGCTCTCCTCCACCTGCACCCTACTCTCCCTACACATCACAATGTCATCTGCAAGCATCATAGTCCACGGAGACTACCTATTACAACGGATTCCTTCAAAAGCAAGCCTTCTCTGCTAGTAAGTGTGTCATGTATAATAGCAGGATCATGCCACACACTGTGGTTTAAGGATTAAACTGGACATGGTGGATCATTTGATGGAAGCGGATGTCAGTCCAGGAGCAAATACACACACTGTGTGTCTGGGGTGATGTGTCACTGGAGCACAATGGCTCTGGAGTCAATAGCTGACACACCAGCTAGAATCAATCACACATTCATGTGTATGCACACACACACACACACACACACAAACACACACACATACACACACACACACACACACACGATCAAAATTGTAACACGGCACACAATGCAGACAGTGGCTGGAACCCATTTCTGCAAACGTGATTAGCCCCATCCCCAGGCACGGCGTTATGGGTGGGCCTGACGGTCCTAGGCCCGCCCACTTTTCACCAGGCCCACCCTACAATTTTCCTACCCAAAAAAATATATTATATAGATTATTTATTACAAATTCTCATTTAGTCATAAATGATTCGAAATCAGCCAATAATCGCATGATTTTGTGCTAAAAATAGTTTTTATAAACATAATTTTATATGTTGATGTTCATGCGCAAGCAAGTTCATGAGACACGTGATGTGAGGTTCGACGCCGGCGGGATAGGCTAGGCTAGGCTAGGCTAGGCTAGGCTAGGCTAGTTCCAACTGCCATACCAAGCGTTGCTTAAGTTCTTTAAACGTGTACGAACGGTGTCAGACTCGGAGTCGTCACTGCAACCAGGAGATGAGCAAGAGTTGGTATCCACAACTCCACGCTCTTCCTCTCCGCCACCGTCTTGTCCTCATAGAGATGTGTAGACTGTGATTGATGGCGATCGATAACGAACTCTAGCAGCGTGTCTTTACATGACTGATGACGTCATGAGCGAGTTCTGAATACTGGCTCGCTGCTCTGCTCGCGTTACTCGGGCGTCCCAATTCAATTCATTTAAACCTCCTTCCCAAAGGGGACTCTGCATGCCCTACCAAACTGCACCACTAGGTGGCGCGTAGGGTGGGTATCGGGACGGGGCCTTTGATTGGGCTGTGGTTGCTTGGTCACAGACCTGTTGCGCCCTCTATTGGTCGGTCAGTGATAGAATTATAGTTCAAAATGGTCCCTCTCTGGCTTTCAACGTTGGCAAGTGATGGTACCGCTGCTCTTCAAGCGACACATATTTTGCACGGAGTCATTTTTAACATTTTGGCTCATTAATCAATGTTGCAGAATTATGAGGGGTTTTTGTGATTACATTTGTTATTCTATCTAGCTCGATTTTGGTCTCAAAATGCACCGAATTGATGCATTTAAATTATCAATATTGAAAAATGTTCTTCCGGGAGAGCATGCCCCCGGACCCGCCCAGGGAATTCCAGGCCCATCCATAATGGGCCTGGCCCACCCAAAACTGAAATCCTGGAGCCGCGCCTGCATCACACGCGTCACATTAAGAGATGCCAGCAGTCATTCTGTATGGGAGCACAGTTTGGCAGGCAGGAAGGCCACATGCTCATCCCTGTCTGCAGGATATCAGGATTGCAGACATTATATATGTGTGTGTGTGTGTGTGTGTGTGTAACACCACTGTACACCAATTTTCAAAGGAAATGGGGTTATTTCTAAATGGAGTCATTAGTGCATCTCTGTTTCTTGTGTATTTTTGTGATTGCGTATTTTATTTTGTGTGTACTCGTGTACACACATGTGTGTGTGTGTGAATCTGTGTGTCTGTTGCTGTCTTGGTGTGTACATATGTTGTTGTTCTCCATGTGCTTTACCTTTTCAAGGAACTTTTTGACTGTTTATCTTTCTGTGTATCACTGTCTGTGTGCAGTGTGTGTGCAGTGTGTGTGTGTGTGCAGTATGTTGATCTAGATCTGCATGTGTGTTTGTGGTTACTGTTCTGATCCGTTATTCCCACCTATATGCTTATTTAGGTGTCATTAATTATAAATGATTAGGCACACCGTTATTACACAATGCCTAACGTGGCTTGCTTTATTCCACCGTATTGCAAGACTGCCCGAACAATATTCCTCGCGCTTCTCCCCACATCAACAGGTGACGTCACATACATACGGGTGCCCTTACATGCCAAACCGGTACATGACAGTTACATACAGTGTAGGCGTGCCAACGCGTGTCTGCATTGTGCGCGGGGGCATTTGTTCATAAATCTTTCTACAGTAGATTTGGCGTAAACGTACGCCAAATGTATTGCACGTTACAACACATTTGGCGTACGTTTCACATACCTGTGTTTAACTGTAGTAGTAGTGAGGCTTTGCAAATATTGTGTGTGTGTGTGTGTTTGCGTGCGTGCATGCGCGTGTGTGTACAGTACGAAGATCGAAGGTGGCACCTTACTATGGCGAGTCGCTATGAGCTGCTCTCGCTTTGCTGTTTGTTTTCGTGTTATACGTCGCTGCCTGGCGGCCTGTCCAGGGTGTCTCCCCGCCTGCCGCGCAGTGGCTGCTGGGATAGCAGGCTCCAGCACCCCCGCCACCCTGCTAAAGCCACGCGGCGCGCAGTGGCTGCTGGGATAGCAGGCTCCAGCACCCCCGCCACCCTGCTAAAGCCACGCGGCGCGCAGTGGCTGCTGGGATAGTAGGCTCCAGCGCCCGGAGAGCAGGAGAAGCGGTTTGGACACCTATGATCCCAGAATTTGCTGGGTGTAAGATTAGATGTTCCCAACAGCTGGAAGCCGTGGGGATGTGCCGACAGAGATTAGCTACAACAGGTACCACCATGCAGTAATGGCCATGGACAGCGCTACCGGAGGTGACGTAAAAGAGGCGGTGCCCTGGTGAGGCTACGACGGCATCTGTTACAGGCATGTTTTTTAACATAACTTTATTCAACAAGACAATGTACACAATATGTCAGGCGCAAACAAAAAACACCATACAGGAGAGCTGATAACAACACCAAAAAAACAAAATACCAATATATATGAGATGAGTTAAACAAGTACACCTTGATAAGAAAAATACCTATGCCAGAATGTTGTTTATTGATAACAGTTCTGCTTTTAACACAACGGTACCATCCAAACTGGTGTTGAAACTCAGAGGTCTTGGCCTGGACAACTCTATCTGTAACTGACTATTTGATTTCCTGACAGGCAGGCCCTAGACTGCGAGAAGAGGTAAAACGTACTCATCTGCATTAGTTCTTAGGACCGGCGTACCTCAGGGCTGCTGTCTCAGTCCCCTATTGTTCCGCCTGTTTACACACGACTATGTTGCCAAATATGACAATGACAGCATCATTAAATTTGCTGATGACACCACAGTGATTGGACTAATAAACAACAGAGATGAGAGGGCCTATAGGAGGGAAGTGGAAGATTTAACCATATGGTGCCATAACTTCTCCCTATCAATATCAACAAGGCAAAAGAAATCACTGTTGACTTTAGAAACATCAGAGGAAATGACATTCCTATTTCCGTCAATGGGTCATCTGTTGAAATTGTGGACAGTTTTAGATTTCTCAGTTTACACATCACAGACACCCTCACATGGTCTCTCAACACTAATGGCATCCCGGAGAAGGCACAGCAGAGACTATTTTCTGAGGCGCCTCAAGAGTTTGTGGCTTTGTTATTGAGTCTGCTCTTTCAATTTCCCCGGAGTTTATCATGTTTTATCTTATCTTATATCGTCTTATTCACTTAATCAATTGAGCACCATTAAATTATTGAAAGTAATTTCACATACAGGGATTAGTCACATAGTTTGAAAGCAATTTCCTGAAAAGAGAGATGGTAACTGCAGCAGTGGTGCTACTACCTAATAACACACACTTATGTGGAATTGATTTAATTCATAATAGTACCACCAAAGATGCTATGTGCAAATGTGCCTGAATCCTGAGCTCTGTTGTTCAGTGATGTGAATAAGGACACCAAGTCAAGGTAAGCAAGACAAACACATGCCAAGAGAAAGGTCTCAGATACACAGCACATGTGCTGACACCTCCCCTTCTCTAATGTAGACATGTGCTGACACCTCCCCTTCTCTAATGTAGACATGTGCTGACACCTCCCCTTCTCTAATGTAGACATGTGCTGACACCTCCCCTTCTCTAATGTAGACATGTGCTGACACCTCCCCTTCTCTAATGTAGACATGTGCTGACACCTCCCCTTCTCTAATGTAGACATGTGCTGACACCTCCCCTTCTCTAATGTAGACATGTGCTGACACCTCCCCTTCTCTAATGTAGACATGTGCTGACACCTCCCCTTCTCTAATGTAGACATGTGCTGACACCTCCCCTTCTCTAATGTAGACATGTGCTGACACCTCCCCTTCTCTAATGTAGACATGCGCACATGTGCTGACACCTCCCCTTCTCTAATGCAGACATGCGCACATGTGCTGACACCTCCCCTTCTCTAATGTAGACATGTGCTGACACCTCCCCTCCTCTAATGCAGACATGCGCTGATACCTCCCCTTCTCTAATGTAGACATGTGCTGACACCTCCCCTTCTCTAATGTAGACATGTGCTGATACCTCCCCTTCTCTAATGTAGACATGTGCTGACACCTCCCCTTCTCTAATGTAGACATGTGCTGATACCTACCCTTCTCTAATGTAGACATGTGCTGACACCTCCCCTTCTCTAATGTAGACATGTGCTGACACCTCCCCTTCTCTAATGTAGACATGTGCTGACACCTCCCCTTCTCTAATGTAGACATGTGCTGACACCTCCCCTTCTCTAATGTAGACATGTGCTGACACCTCCCCTTCTCTAATGTAGACATGTGCTGACACCTCCCCTTCTCTAATGTAGACATGTGCTGATACCTCCCCTTCTCTAATGTAGACACGTGCTGACACCTCCCCTTCTCTAATGTAGACATGTGCTGATACCTCCCCTTCTCTAATGTAGACATGCGCACATGTGCTGACACCTCCCCTTCTCTAATGTAGACATGTACTGACACCTCCCCTTCTCTAATGTAGACATGTGCTGACACCTCCCCTTCTCTAATGCAGACATGTGCTGACACCTCCCCTCCTCTAATGTAGACATGTGCTGACACCTCCCCTTCTCTAATGTAGACACGTGCTGACACCTCCCCTTCTCTAATGTAGACATGTGCTGACACCTCCCCTTCTCTAATGCAGACATGTGCTGACACCTCCCCTCCTCTAATGTAGACATGTACTGACACCTCCCCTTCTCTAATGTAGACATGTGCTGACACCTCCCCTTCTCTAATGTAGACATGTGCTGACACCTCCCCTTCTCTAATGTAGACATGTGCTGACACCTCCCCTTCTCTAATGTAGACATGTGCTGATACCTCCCCTTCTCTAATGTAGACATGTGCTGACACCTCCCCTTCTCTAATGTAGACATGTGCTGATACCTCCCCTTCTCTAATGTAGACATGTGCTGATACCTCCCCTTCTCTAATGTAGACATGCGCACATGTGCTGACACCTCCCCTTCTCTAATGTAGACATGTGCTGACACCTCCCCTTCTCTAATGTAGACATGTGCTGACACCTCCCCTTCTCTAATGTAGACATGCGCACATGTGCTGACACCTCCCCTTCTCTAATGTAGACATGTGCTGACACCTCCCCTTGTCTAATGTAGACACGTGCTGACACCTCCCCTTCTCTAATGTAGACACGTGCTGCAGTTCCTGTACAGTTTACTGCGAGGCAAACCCAAGACTCGGGGGGGGGGGGGGGGCAAACAACAAGACAACTCTCACCTGCCACAGAATGGTGTCACTTTCATCTGGACTCCTACAACTACACTTGTGATCTTACTTCTTTCAAAAGAGGCCGTAAGACTGCTCCTACTGCT